>JAQPZY010001605.1:3747500-3950000 GCA_029931535.1 Margaritifera margaritifera | reverse complement strand
TTACACAATTTCGAAATGGGATATTGAACCTTCACATTCTCGGATTTTCCACCCATCTTGGAACTGAATGCGTCAAAACCATTAGCACATTGTCAGTGAGAAGTCTTTGTATTGACATAATTATATCAGCCTGTAATTTCCAACTGCCAGGGTTATATACTGTTGTATCATAAATCGAACAAATTTTAATAGCATACGATAAGGAACTGAGTACAACTTTTTGATTGCAGAAATTTATGAGATGCGCCAGAAGACTCTCATTACGTAAAATAAGAAAAACGGCTACCATAGATTATATTAATTTTAACATTTAAAAACAAAATAGTTTAAGTTTGTTCAAGCTACGTTCGGCTGCGCCTCTTTAAACAGCATTTTTTTTTTCTTTAAGTCTCAGTTATTAAGTCTGACAAAACACCACGATTAGGTTAAATTCTGTATGCACATAAGATCTTTCTAACTTCTTTGTGATAGTGAGACACTCATTAATTTTATACACTCTGAACACATTTGGAACGACCTCGGCTACTACTGCGAGACAAAAATATGCCTCAGATGTATGTCGGCGCAGTACTTACAGAAACATTATATATTTTGTTCGCCAGAAGTTTCTCCGAAAAAAAGAAACACCAATCTATTGGGACCACCTCGGCTATTTGTACGATCAGATTGACTAGGATTGATCGAAAAGTTGCGAATGAAACAAAAATAGTTTAATGCATTCGTAACTTCTCTGTCAATCCTAGTTTAGTAAATAGCGAGGTTGTTCGCGTGGCAGCTATTGGCGTACATTCGATGTATGATTTTTTTTTTTTTTTTTTTTTTTTTTCAATCTATACCAGTTCTTCAAAGAGCCTATTATTCATAATGGTCACCATGGAGATTAAAGTTTAAATATATTTTGATGTATGTATTCTTCGCTTTGCGTCTCTTATAAAATCATCTTTTGTTTTTAAGTTGTATTCAGTCTTATTTACCTGACAGTATTTGAATTTTTCTGTCAAATATCAGTAACAGATTTAAAAATTATTTTATCAAAACCACCTACCAGAATTTCAGCCTACGAATTAATGACTTTACATTACCTGCAGCTTGTTTAACTTGAGAGAACCTTTTCGATATTTTCCAATCTTTTTAATCATTGATCTTTTAATCATTGATCTAATACAGATATTGATTTTTAATCATTGATCTAATACAGAGATTGATTTTTAATCATTGATCTAATACAGATATTCAAGAAAAACGATTTACTGTATAATTCTACCATTTAAACCTTAAACGCCTTTTTATTGTTCTGCAATTTAATTCCTTAAATACTTGAACTTTTATGGGTTTAAAACTTGTATGGGTTCAATTCACAAACAATTCCAAAAAGGTATATGAAAATATTGTTCTTTACAAACCTAAATATATTTTCATCCATAGTGAGATAAGAAGAAGGATTCATCTAATATATATATATATATATATATATATATATATATATATATATATATATATATATATATATATATATATATATATATATATATATATATTATACGACGAAGAACAAAAGTTATTACATTGACCTATTGATGCGGTATGTGTTTTTAAATCAGTGTGACTTAAATGCATTTCATTCCGTTTAAAACCTTGTTTCGATTCAAACCAATATTTTCATTCAAATTTCTTTGACAATTTTCTACAATGTTTCTTGTCTTATGATACACTTTACAGCATTAAGAAAACAGATTTTTTCCTTCTGCGTAACTTACCGTCTGTACTCGCGTATAACTCGATACCAACTGCAAACTGCATAGACCCAGATCTGCCGTCGCATAATGCGTTGCTTACCTTACTTTTTATCAAAGTGCACGATTCACGAGAGGCTATGCTTTCTCGATATCTTATAATTAGCCCGTAGCATATCATACTGGTTTATGAAACCAACAAAATAGTTCCATATTCCCTAATCTGGTTGATATCACTGACTAATTATGCTGGTTTTGTTGACATCATACACGTATGGGTATTTACTGTATGAATCAAGATCTAAACAAATGTATATAACATTATTCTAGTCTTTCGGTCTGTGACGAAATTGTGTGTACTAAAATACCTTTGTATGATATATGAACGAAAATGTACACATGTTTCGTTGCTGCGTACAGTGTTACCCCGGATGCATAGCTGAAGCCTTAGATATTGCAAAATACGGAGTTCGGTTTACCCACTGCTGCTCGTACAAAGTGCTAGCGGTGAGAAACCCGATTACTTCGAGTTGTCTGGCCTTAGATTTGACTACAACCAGGGTACTTATAGCCCATATTCTCTCTGTATCGTCACAATATAGATGAGTTTAGTCAGGAAGCTGTCCACTTTACGGAATCAATCTTCAGCTGTAGAGCTGTTCAAGGGGAGTCATCTGTCTCTGGGGTTTTGTGCAATCCGAATGCTGCGGTCAGTGATGACGTTGGTTCGAAGGACGGGTCTGGTTTTCTCAGTGTGAGGGGCTGGTTCTGGACCATCGGATCTGCGAGATAAGGAGGTTCTTGAGGGATCCTTCTGTATGTCGGGAGGAGCGGACCACGCGAGGATGTTCCTTCGCCATTGGACGGGAGCTGTGGAATCGGAAATCTCTCGTGATCGTCGCCTGGACGCCACGAGATAATTAAGATCATACGTTCCATTTTTTAATCAATTTCATTCAATATCACTATATGCGTGAAAATCAAATTTAGTGTCACTATATGGGTGAAAATCTAATTCAATATCACTATATGTGTGAAAATCAACCATACACCCATCATACTTGTTGATGAAACCATATATCATACTTTTTTTTATATAATTCCATATATTAATCATATTCGGTGATCATATCCGTTTATATAGGGGACAACTTGTGTTTATTTGTTGAAATTCCATACTTTGATCGGTTCCATTTCGGAACGATATCATCTTATATCCATTGCTGAACTTCGCGCGCATCATTTTGTTACATCCACTGTTGGCCTTTATACACATAAGTAAAGTGTCAGATTCATTCATTATTCATATGCATTATAAATAATCATCACATTCACGTAATTGTGTTTAGTGTTTTCGCTAGATCCAATCCCACCCGGCTTAAATCCTGTTACACTGTCATTAAATGGAAGGGGGGAAAAAACTCCTATGATAAATAAGATTTTAAAGATGAATTAACAAGCTTATTCCCAATTTCTCAATGCAGTTATATCGTTTTGTATTTTTGATATAATGCTTCACTGATTTCCTATGATATGAGCAGAAGGAAGAAAACTTTTCATGTATAACAGCCTTATTGACACTGTTACAGTAAATATACCAACCTTACTGACACTGTAACAGTAAACTTACCAGCCTTATTGACACTGTAACAGTAAACTTACCAGCCTTATTGACACTGTAACAGTAAACTTACCAGCCTTATTGACACTGTTACAGTAAACTCTCCATGTATGAAATAAATTGACATTAGTAACTTAGTCTTATGTTTAATCTAATTGTTGCCTATGAATATAGACATTCATTTAGTGAAAAATCAGAAGATTCATATTAACAATGACCAAGGATAGTTTCTTCTTTTTGATAAACACCACTTTTCTTTATTAAAACTTTTGCACATTTTGGAATATTATTACGCGTAAACCTTTCTTGTATTTTCACATTTGAAAGTCAGTAAGTTTAAATCAGAAGGCTCCATCTTCACAAGATATACGTGTTACAATAAAAAGTAAACGATTTGTGTTGGGAAAAGTATTGATACTGTTTGCCTTCATCTGGACTTCAACGCATGTAATTATGCAGACAAAAATCTTTCTTTGATTTAAAACAAGAATTTCCATTTCAATTTTTCTAAAGATTTTTTTTAAAGATTTTGTTGTCTTCTGATGTATATCATAGCGTAAAAACTCTCTCCTTTTACTAACTAGATTCATATTCTATCCTAAGCGATATTATTTCTTGTAAGTGTTTTAACGTTTGTTATTTGCTATTTCAAATGCAGATATGCACAACTAAGTATGACTTATATCTGTTTGATAACAAGAAGGTATGTGTTCTTAATGTGAATTTATTCTGTAAAAATGAAACATTCGGGTTTTATATTAATCTCCATGGAAACCACTGACAAGCTCTTGTTTAATCACCTGAACTTCAATGCATTTCATATTGTATACAACTTGTTTTCCGTTTAGAAGAAACATTTCCATTCAGATTTCTCTATATATGTTCAGTAGTATTCTTTTGTCTTCTAATGTAATTCACACCATAAAAGTAAAAAGGATTTTCCTTCTAAATAGATAAACTCTTCATAAAGTCGTAATATCTTCTGTTAGGTATCACTACACCAATTGAGTCAATCAACTATTGTATCCTATTGTAGTCCTTACAAATATAATTACTCATTTTTCTAAATTTTCCTGGAGATTTTCTGACCAACTATGACTTTAACTTGCATTCAATTGAAAGCAGCATTAAATCCCAAACAGAAAATAAAATGGTCATTGAGTTCAAGCTCATGACTTTTGCATAGGCTGACAAAGCAAATAGTTACAATTAGGCCGGTTCTGGGCCGGTTCTGGGCCGGTTCTGGGCCGGTTACTTGCACTAAATAATTCCAGTCATTTTATTAAAATGCAGATATTTGTAGAAAATGCAACGTAACTAATGCTGATCTTTTTTATGTTGTGCCCAAGGTAGTACCTAACACAAGATAGTTTCGGTGCATCTGAACTTCTAAGTAATGCTTTGGTTTTTGTTTGTGTTGTGGGTTTTAACGCCATTTCTCAGTACATGATATACATGGCAGCCAGTATATTTTGTGAAGGAATAACCACTGACCCATGGGAAGCTACTGGCAAGCTTTCTCACATACCCATATTGACAGAGCCGAGACTCGAACACACGCGGACAGAGGGTGAGATGTCAGTGATCTGTAAAGACGAGCGCCTTTGACCACTCAGTCACCCCAGGCGGACCCTCTAACTAATGCACTGGATTTCATCAAATATGTATATAAAAAAGTGAAGGAAATATTTGAGGAACTCAGTTACTATTGTGATGCCAAATAAAGAAGATCAGCGACAAAGATATCAGTAGATTAGTAGTAATGATGCCATAAATAGTCGTATGCATAGCTTATAATTTGTGCAAGCCATAAGGTTTTGTTTGTGTTTTTTTAGCCCAAGGAAGATAAATCGTCAGTCTGGTTTCAATGGAAGTCAGGTTTTTCGTAGAGAAGTCGCCTCTGACAAATATATAGCATGTTCTGTAAGTATATTTCTACCAAGTTCGTTAAAAATACTGCCTCAACCATTTTGAGAAGTCATAAATAGGTTTCACGGTTGCCACGGAAGCTAAATCCGTAACAATTGTAGTATTGCAATGGGGCAACAAAATGCATTAAAAGCACACTGTGTGTTAACATCTACAGATACACTCAAAATCCATTAAAGGAACACAGTGTGTTAAAATCTACAGACACACACAAAATCCATTAAAAGCACGCTGTGTGTTAAAATCTACAGACACATACAAAATCCATTAAGAGCACACTGTTTGTTAAAATCTAGAGACACACACACACACACACAATCCATTAAGAGCACACTGTATGTTAAAATCTACAGACACATAAAAAATCCATTAAGAGCATACTGTGTGTTAAAATCTAGAGACACACACAAAATCCATTAAAAGCTCACTGTGTGTTAAAATCTACAGACACACAAAAAATCCATTAAAGGCACACTGTGTGTTAAAATCTACAGACACACACAAAATCCATTAAAAGCACGCTGTGTGTTAAAATCTACAGACACATACAAAATCCATTAAGAGCACACTGTTTGTTAAAATCTACAGACACACAAAAAATCCATTAAAAGCTCACTGTGTGTTAAAATCTACAGACACACACAAAATCCATTAAAAGCACGCTGTGTTAAAATCTAGAGACACACACAAAATCCATTAAAAGCTCACTGTGTGTTAAAATCTACAGACACACACAAAATCCATTAAAAGCTCACTGTGTGTTAAAATCTACAGACACACACAAAATCCATTAAAAGCTCACTGTGTGTTAAAATCTACAGACACATACAAAATCCATTAAAAGCTCACTGTGTGTTAAAATCTAGAGACACACAAAAAATCCATTAAAAGCACGCTGTGTGTTAAAATCTACAGACACATACAAAATCCATTAAAAGCTCACTGTGTGTTAAAATCTACAGACACACACAAAATCCATTAAAAGCACGCTGTGTGTTAAAATCTACAGACACACACAAAATCCATTAAAAGCACGCTGTGTGTTAAAATCTAGAGACACACACAAAATCCATTAAAAGCTCACTGTGTGTTAAAATCTACAGACACACACAAAATCCATTAAAAGCTCACTGTGTGTTAAAATCTACAGACACACACAAAATGCATTAAAAGCACGCTGTGTGTTAAAATCTACAGACACACACAAAATGCATTAAAAGCACGCTGTGTGTTAAAATCTACAGACACACACAAAATCCATTAAAAGCTCACTGTGTGTTAAAATCTACAGACACACAAAAAATCCATTAAAGGCACACTGTGTGTTAAAATCTACAGACACACACAAAATCCATTAAAAGCACGCTGTGTGTTAAAATCTACAGACACATACAAAATCCATTAAGAGCACACTGTTTGTTAAAATCTAGAGACACACAAAAAATCCATTAAAGGCACACTGTGTGTTAAAATCTAGAGACACACAAAAAATCCATTAAAGGCACGCTGTGTGTTAAAATCTACAGACACATACAAAATCCATTAAGAGCACACTGTTTGTTAAAATCTAGAGACACACAAAAAATCCATTAAAGGCACACTGTGTGTTAAAATCTAGAGACACACAAAAAATCCATTAAAGGCACGCTGTGTGTTAAAATCTACAGACACATACAAAATCCATTAAGAGCACACTGTTTGTTAAAATCTAGAGACACACAAAAAATCCATTAAAGGCACACTGTGTGTTAAAATCTAGAGACACAAAAAAAATCCATTAAAGGCACACTGTGTGTTAAAATCTACAGACACACAAAAAATCCATTAAAGGCACTATGTGTGTTAAAATCTACAGACACATACAAAATCCATTAAGAGCACTATGTGTGTTAAAATCAGTTTTGAAATGTGTTTCAGTAACACGACGTTGTTTTTTTTTTTTTGTTTGTTTTTTTTTTTTTTTGTTTTTTTTTTGTCGCATAAGCAGTTTATAGATGTCAAACTCTTTTTAAGAGCTCTAAAACATCATTGGTCAAACTTAGGTACGCATTTCGCCTGTTGATGCTGAGCATGCCAATGATATATTATAGTTTCAATAACGCCTTCTGCATAATAAAAAGTTGACTACTGTTTACATACGAACTTCAATATAGATTTTTTTGTGCAAGTGCGAGCTTATATAATTTACAATACCCTTCCCCACCACACTCAATCCCCCCACCACCAGATTGATTCTAACAGAATCAGGATGTTTTTCTTGCCAACTCCAAATTTTGTGAACTGTTGCGTTCACACTTTTCTCCGACAGAGGCGATAAAATCAAAATTGCAAGAGACTTGGACGGGTGAGAAATTATAATAAATAGGAGAAGCTTTCAAATAGCGAAAGAGATTTTAATGAAAATACGTTTCAGGGATGGTGACTGGAACCAAAGCAATGGACACAAATTGATGATGACAGATCTGAATTAGTTCGGCAGAAGTCGACATTTTGAAAACGGATTCCACTAATGACATCATATTATGCTCATTAAAATTCATGTGAAAGCCAAAATAGAGCATGCTTTATATAATAATTTTGTAATCTTATTCTTTCGCAAATTCACTCTCTGGAAAATTTCCAATGGTTAATTAGATCGGAAAATATTGAAAATGATGTAACATTACGCCGAACACTTAACTTCTTTTTAACCTTTAAGTTTTATCTCACGTTCATTGAGATATCAGACTGAACCAGATATTAAATAGCAAATGGATTTTCAAACTAAATTTAATCAATGGAACCGAGGTGCACGATATCAGTATGATCGGGGACATACGTTGAAATTGTGAATTTTTTTTATTAATAAGGCTATAATTTCATTGCAAATAGATAAAAAAAGTGTAGTCGAATCATGATGATCTGTTTTACTTCCATCGCTCGAGTTTATCAACGTCGAGTTACGCCTTGTAGTCACAAAACCGAGCAAAAAAAAAAAAATTACACTCAAAATTTCAAATTTAATAATCCTAAATACGTTCCTTACAATATTGCTAAAATTTTACATGTATGATGATATACAAACAATACAATAATGCCGGAATATTTTTAACATTTTAACCTCACTTTGAAATCATAAGAGATCCAAGCTTGTGGCATAAGAGACGAGTTCAATGTGTTTGCCCAAAACAGTTTTGTGACAGTGGGTCCATGCCTCAAAGTCTCGAAACTATTTGAAAAAAAAAAGTAATGACTCAAGACTTCGAAATTAGTCACCATAATTATAGTCTTTGTATATATATGTATCTAACACTAGGTAAATATATACATCAAACAATATCAAGTTAGTTCTGAAATTTGAGTAAAACTACATTTATCAAGTGAAGTTAGTCCAAAGGTTTCAGATCAAGAATTTTTATGACTAAGGAGACAGGAATACGGAGAACAAGCTTCCTTACCTGTAATAAGCATATACGCTTTATTACGGATACCTTAATTAACCAGGGCCCCGGGTGGCCGAGTGGTCTAAGGCGCTCGCCTTTACAGATCACTCACATCTCACCTTTGACGCGTGAGTTCGAGTCTCAGCTCGGCCAGTGTGGGTATGTGAGAAAGCTTGCCAGTAGCTTTCTGTGGGTCCTCCACAAAATATACCTGCAGGCATGTATAGCTTATCATGTGCTGAAAAATGGCGTTAAATCCACAAAACCAAACCAAACCTTAATTAACCGTGAAAAGTCCTTTCGTTTAGTCCGGCCATGTGTGACTCAATAGACCTATAGACATCATTCGCAACTTCGAGTTCAATCCTACGGATCATACATCGAATGTATGTCGATATCTGCCATTCTGATTCTTGTAAAGAAAACAAGGATTGATAGAGAAGTTAAGAATGATGGAACTATTTCTTTCATTAGTAACTCCTTGGTTAATCCTACAGTCATTCCAATTGTAGAAATAGCTCAGGTGATTCGAATAGTTTATTTTTTTCCGGAGAAATTTCTAGCGAACAAAATGTTTGGTTTTTCTGTAAATTACCGCGCCGACATACATCCGAAGCATAATTTTGTCTCGAAGAAACAGCCGAGGTAGTTCCGAATACTATCGATATTTCTCCGAAGCACACGAGTTATGTCCCTTTGCATAAGGTCAGAAGTAAAAAATAAAAAAAGTGCAAGAATTCAGTTTCAATTTACATTAGGCATAAACTTTTATATAACATACCTAAAATCGGCGTTATTTCTGCATGTAATTGTCAAAATTCCTTCAAAACGGAGACCGTTTTACCCCGAGTGACTTCTAACATTTGGCGCTCTTCAATGCGTAAAAATCAAATTTTTTGTTATGGTGGGTGAAGTGTCAATTCATCTATTGTTTATATTGGCATACTACGGTACTTATGGTTTTGCCGTAGATCCTATTTTAATATCACTCATGCATGAAATATGTGACTGCAACAATTTCCGTTTTAATTTATTCACATATTCCTGACTTATCATTGTTCGTGATGCATTGAAAGATAAGGTTCAAGGTTTATGCACGTTTATCTTGTATGTCGTGCGTGAAAAGAATTTTCTTCCAATTTAAATGCAGTGTCTATACTGAGGAACTCAAACAGTTAAGTCATTCCTCTTCATTGTTAGCGAATGTTATCAAGTACTTAAATGATGTGAAATGCGAATGTTAACAAGTACGTTAGACTGATGTACAATGCAAATGTTAACAAGTACGTTAGACTGATGTACAATGCGAATGTTAACAAGTACCTTCTATTGATGTGAAATGCAACAGCATTTCTTCAGTCCTACCTTACAAAATCTCAGTAAACTAAACTGTTTTCAAACACAAGAGAGTAGCTAACTGCAAAGAAACTGAATACCCATATTCCACGATAATTAAGTCTCTCCCTTACTGATATCCATTAACATGCTATAAACAATGCGTCTATGATATGACATGTCCATTTCATGTTGACAATTCTTCATCGAGATTCAAAATTTTAAAAGTTCCAGATCTCTCTTTCTCTCTTTCCCAAACTTCACTGGACAATTATGTTACCGTTAATACTCGCGTATAATTCCAATCCATATGTAAACAACATAGACCCTGATCTGCCGTCGCATAATGCGGCGGCAGATCAGGGTCTATGTTGTTTGTTGTACTGATTAGTCCTTACAAACTGCATAGACCCCGATCAGCGGCGCATAATGCGCCGGCAGATCTGGGTCTATGCAGTTTGCAGTTGGTTAGGAATTATACGCGAGTATAGAGGGTAATTTTAATATTCAGGTTAGACAACTTTAAAAGTTATTCACAATATAAGCAATTGGCTGTAGCGAAGATTATCAACATCTACACAAACAACCTATTACGTTTACGCTGACCGTCGAATTATCATTAACTAAATATTTATTTTTGATTAAGATACAAGGGTTTTACCACTTGGAAATTTACATTTTACGTTTAAAAATAATGATAATTTGATGTCGCGATGACTTTCACTATATGAGGGCCTTAGATTGTTTACCGTATATACTCGTTTATAACTCAGATCCAAATGCAAACAGCATAGAGACAGATCTGTCGTCGCATAATGCACATATAATTTCTGGTTCGATGTAATTTGTTAGAACTAATCAGAAGAACAATCAACACAGACCCTGAACTGCTGGCGCATCATGCGATGACGGACCAGGGTCATTGTTGTTTGGAGTCGGATTCGACCTACACGCGAGTATATATGCCATGTGCCTTACAGAAAGAAATTACGATAAAATGCACATAATAGCATTTCTTTATGTTATATTATATAAGTACATATGCTATTTGCAATTCAGTTTAAAGCGTTATAGGAATCTTTTCTACGAAAATTGGGATTTGGGGGGATTACTGTTCAAACAGCAATTCATCTTTTTATATTATTTGCCGAGAAGCAATCGATTTCACAGAATTATTTACTAACACCAAACATTCCTTTGCCCCAGACACCTCCTCGCGTCTGTACTAGAAATATTAAAAACCATTTCTCCTATTGACACATTTGGCTAAACCGTATACACTTATTGAATTACAGTACAATATTAACCCTATTTAAGAAATATCATTCCCTTCCCTCCGTCGAGACTAAAATTTGTCGACAACATTGGCCAATTTGGTCATCCACTGGTCGTCCATTGTCTAATGTCTGTCGCAGCACCGGTCAGATTTATCCAAACACCAAGAGATTTTGATAAATTACCAAAGTCTGATAGACACAGGGTCCATAGTTTAATTACACCAAGGGAATCGTGTGATGATTTGAGATGAGACGGGCCGTTGCTTTAAATATTGAATCTGAAATGGCGGCAAATTAATTCAATTAAGTACCGAATCTAATCTGGCCTTTCTTTCTAATATGTCATCTTCAAGTCCAATATATAAACTCACTTAACCAACTTAGTATTATCTAATTAGAAATAACTCCGGAGTCGACTCTAGGGATCTGTCAAAATGAAAGAGTTGCTCCCTCATGGCAATATATAGGGCTGCACGTGCTCCGAAAGGTGAACGCAATCGCATCGCGTGTTTAATGCGATGATGGCTATAGTCCCATCTCACTTCATTAAGATCAGTTCGGGTTGTGAGATCATTCGTCTACATGAGATGTTTTGAAGTTGATCTAATTCGAGACAAATTTCAAGAAATTAGGGAGAGTGTTTGATTTATGAGAAAGTAATTAGCAATGATTAGCGGCTGTTGTATACAAAGTTATCTTGTGGAAAAGTAGAAACTCACCCAACCCCCATTTTTTTCTTTTATAAATTTCGATATGGAAACAAAAACCTATATACAATTTGTAATTGTCCGTATAGACATAGAAACTCTAGTAATCCGACAGATTTTTTTAATAGGAAAAAAAAATATATTTTTCTGAATGACTGGATCTACAATCCGAGTTTCCTCTGTTTTGAAAATCGTTTATTATTTAGCTATTACTGTTCAATTCCAAGACAGAGTGTGATGTACGTACATCATGTGTGGAGAACAATAAACTTTGTCAGCGTTTTGATGGTAGGTGATTTCAAGGACTTACTTCTATTTAGGAATCAACAATATTAAATTAGTAGGAAGTCTGAAGGTTGGTCTTAACTTTCAGACAGCTATTGTTCCAGTCGAGTTTTGATATTTCGCCAAACCGTCTTGTTTGGTCGTTGGAGTTTTCAGAAATGTTCAGATCTCTTGTATAACCTTTGAAACTGAGACTAAGGCGACATTTGTCAATTTACGTCACGTCGCTTAGTCCATGTATGGTACTTATACAACGGTTTGTTTATATTGATCTGATTTGGAAATTATGCTGCGCCAATACTTCAGACTAATATATTCCGTCCTTTTTTTAAGAAGCAGAAACAGTACAGAAAAATTCAAAGAGAAATCAATGAATAGAGTAGAGTTTGCTTGACTTTGATTTATAAAACAAATGTTACGGTTCAGTTTGATAGAGAGGCCCGGTCAAAGACAGACCAATACCGTGACAGGTAGACTATAGTATGTACACGAGATTGTACATTGATTGTAGGAAAGGATTTCGAGAAGTTCGTTTTGGGGAAAGCTGTTGATATAAAACAAAACTAATGGAGTGTATTAGCTTGAATCATTGAATCATCTGCGCTGCATACTCTCGAAAACAGGTCAGTGTAAACAAAGGGTTGAGAAATACCGTATATAGAACGAGCGACGTGACGTAAATGGTTAATTTTGGCCTTAGACTCATGGGTTAAAGGCAATGTGCAAGATTTTACATTTCTGATAATTCGGACTACGGCTTGGGTAGTTGACTCAAAAAGGCGATTGGTGAAAAATTCAAGCGTGATTGGAACGATAGCTGTCCGAAAATGAAGATGGATGACCAGGCTACCTGTGTATTTAAATACACAAAGCACTTGCCGTAAACATAAAAAAAAAAAAAAAATTAAAACAAATAACAGTTCTCCGCACACGATTTTGTGTGCACAACGCTCTGTCTTGGAAATGGACAGTAATAGTAAAAAAATAAAACGATTTCCCACGACTGGAAAATCGGTCTACGGCTAAGGCTGACGAATACAATAAGTCTAGGTCATATGGGTAACAGCAACAAACGGAAAATAATTTCCAATACTTTTCTTGCATTTTTAATTTTTTCTGACAACGTACTTGATCGCTAATGCGCCCACATATAAAAAAAATAATAATAATAAACCTTATTTTAAGATCAAACATATCCTCTGTTTCAGCAATTGAATCCTCTCAGCCAGTGACGTAAAATTATCTTGTAAACTACACCACATAATACGAAGGCCGAGTAGGCAAACGATATTTGATTGGGATACAGGTTCATGCGTATGACATCCAATAGAAAATTTGTATGTAGGAATTATAAGAATCTTTTATTTTCTATTTATTTTCAACCATTTCTTTGACTCGTGTACTAAATACCATTCGATCATTTGTACAGGACGTAATACTCTTCATGCATTCCTAAAATTCTGCATTTTGGAATCAGAAGCTTTTGATGCAAATTAAAAATACAATGTCTCCAAAAGACTGAAAAGAAAAATAAGCTGAATTCGGAGCTGCGTTCTCTCGCATTAAATATGGTCAATAGGTCTATAAGTCTACAAGTCCCTCGCAATAAATATGGTCAATAGGTCTACAAGTGTACAAGTCCCTCGCAATAAATATGGCCAATAGGTCTATCTACAAATCCCTCGCAATAAATATGGTCAATAGGTCTACAAGTGTACAAGTCCCTCGCAATAAATATGGTCAATAGGTCTACAAGTGTACAAGTCCCTCGCAATAAATATGGTCAATAGGTCTATAAGTCTACAAGTCCCTCGCAATAAATATGGTCAATAGGTCTACAAGTGTACAAGTCCCTCGCAATAAATATGGCCAATAGATCTACAAGTCTACAAGTCCGTCGCGATAAATATGGCCAATAGGTCGTGGTACGAGTCTACAAGATTTAATATAAACCCTTCTTAAAATTACATAGTAAATGGCAAGAACCATTAAAAAAATGTATGCAGCAACAAGAGAAAACATGAGGTAAAAATAAAAAGTTAAAGCAATTAGTTTAGTAGATTCAAGATTGAAAATATGACAGTTTTCGGGAAAACAAAGAAAGAAACAAACAAATTTTACGCTACAGTTCTAAACTTCTACTTTATACACTAGACAAGGCTAAAAAAGTTTTTTTTTTTTTGCTTGCCTGCACACGAGCCTCTGAGAGACCAAGCCGTTGAGAGAGCTCTTCCCGCATAAAAGCGTCTGGGTAATGCGTCTCGTCGAAGAGGCGCTCGAGTTCGTTTAGTTGCTCCAACGTAAAGTTCGTGCGGCTCCTTCTTTGTTTTAGCTTAGGCTGTTCCTCGTCATCTTTATCTTCCAAAAGATCGTCCCTTTCTTTGCCTTCTGGAAAAGATAATTGATAAAACGAGTCGACCATTTTTGTTCCAGCTCCCACAACATGAATATTGTGACATATCATCAAATTGTGCCACATAAAATCAATGCGTGTGTTTACTTTAGGTCTATTTATGCCACATAAATTCAATGCGTGTGTAAACTTTAGGTCTATTTCATGTTTCAAGAACACTGTAGCTTTTTCACAACTGCTCCCACTTTCATATTTTACTGCTAAAAATGCATTATGAAAAATTATACTGCAGTTAAACAATCACAATACAACATTATTGCGATGATAATTCTAGTTACTCGCATAATTTAAAAGGACCTTAAACTGTATAATATAATTTATAATCGATGCACCCAAAAACTATTTGTCTCATATACCCATGAGCAAATAATATACTATCCGTTACTCCTTTTTTCTCGCTCGTTGTCCTCACATGTTTAAACACTAGTTGTGAAAAAATATTGTGTACATCCAATTTTCAAGAGTGTCTTATTTTTGAACTATAAGATTTGTAGGAATTAAGAAAAATTATTTTCAAAATTGGCTTATCTTTATGTTATGGGTATTTTTGGGTTGTTTCTTGTTTGTTTGTTTACTTGTTGATGTTTTTTTTTTTTTTTTTTTTTTTTTTTTTTTTTTGTTTAGTTCTTTTATTTGTTGTTGCTGTTGTAAATAATCAATACCTATATGTAAATCCGCCTCGACTTTAAAAAAAATGGAGTTCATACTTAAAGGTTTAAACAGACTTTTGAATGAAAACCCGAGATGATGATAAAGTTAATTACAGTCTCTATTCGCCTTTATTGGGCATTCTTTTATCTGACAATCACTTGTATCTGGCAGAACCATCAGTGGAGGCGCGAGGGTTTGAGGCGCCCTGGGGCAATCTTCTCTAGTAGCGTCCCTACCGAGTACCCCAGGGGGCAATGTTCTTTAGTGGCGCCACTACTTTGCCACAGAGAACAGTTTTTTTGTCAGTCGCCAACCTCCCTCCTCCCCCAACCCTTCCTAAATATGTTTTGTGTAGAATTGCCCCAGTTACACTAAGGTTAGGTACAATACTATGAAAATTTCAGCTGCATAAAAAGCTCTCAACGGCGACCCCCTTCGCCTGGCGCCCGGGGCAATCCCCCCCCCCCCCCCCGCCAACCCCTCCTGGCGCCGCCACTTGGAACCATTTTTTAAAATATTATACTGAATCTCGTTATTGCGACAAGCCCGATTACCGACTCCTACACTGTAATTTGGGCACAAAATACACTAATTTAATGTAAAATGAATTCTTTTATCTGGCAGTCAAGCAATGGCACTTTCTGCCATTGAACCATAGCGTTGTTTAAAATTTACCAACAAAGGTCTCTTTCTTTACTTGCATTTTTGAATCTTTAAATTAAGAAAGAATGCTCGTGAAATTTGGATAACCTGACATAGTCGATACTGTTTTGTAGTGACCTTTAGATAACTTAACATAGTCGACATACTTACATGCTTACATACTTACATACTTACATACTTGCATACTCATTCAGCATTTTTAATTTGTTCTTTTCATTTCTTGTTCTGTTTTTTCTATGCGTCAAATATCTAACACGTGAATGGTATTTCCTTTAAACATGTAGCACTCAAAAAAGTGCACAGTTTCAAAACTACTAAGCTCCGTTTATCTGGAAGAACATACATAATATAGATGATATTGTCTTTATTCTTAAAACCGATTTTCTTCATATACTTGAAGTTTCCTTTAATAATTGATTGATACATTAATCTAATGCCATATATTGGGTATTAGAAAAGTGAGGACTATTCAAATCAATTTTTCCAATATGTTTTAAGTCACTTGTAATGATTGAAGAAGAAATTGATATAATGCCATAAATTAGGTACAATACGAGCGATGATGATAAGTTGAATTATCTTCAAAATTCTCAGAATTTAAGCAGAAAGCACTTCCGCTTCTAGGTTTCCCATCGTGCGTCTATAGGCTCATTAAACATACTTGATCTGAGCGATATCATAATTGGCATTCATCGGCTATTACCCTACAATTTTCATCTTTTCCTCCATGTCGTCTTGATGTAGCAATTTTCTCTGAGGGCTATTATTAACTCCCAATTTGACAGGAAATATTTCCATATCATTGCTCCACTTGTTCAAATTATTGGCTACACTAATTGAAATTAGAAGAAGAACTAACTGTGACGACATTAAGAGCTTTCCAAAGTCGTAATTGTCTCGCCATTTAGAATATTAAGTGAAATATCCTTGAAATTAGGCGAGAGAGGCAAATCAGACACTGCAATCAAATAATTCGAGAAATCACTACCTTTTACTATCTGGCAAAACGTATAAGTCACATCAAAGAGTAATTCCAAATATATCTATACATGTTTCCTATTACGTGTAATTTCATCCATTTTTAGTTCCGAATTATTCGTTTATTGGACAATTTATCTTTCTTACGATATAACAGACAAGAAGGAAAGATATCGATTATTGCAAGTCACATCAATAATGATTTTAATGGATATTAAACACGATAAAACTTTAATCACGTAACTAATCCAATCTTTTCATTTTGCAAATTAATATTTTTAAGGACACATTAAAATTAAAACAAAATGTAATTTTAAAAAAAAAAAAAAATTTAAATAGTGATAGTCCTTCATATATCTTGATGCAAGATTTTTAGAATATAATAATAATAATAATAATAATAATAATAATAATAATAATAATAATAATAATAATAATAATAATAATAATGTAGTCTCAAAATTATTGGGGAATATATTTCAGATATTCTAAATGATTACTGGACCATTTATAAGGTATCTATCGCTGATCCATTGAACGGTCGTACTCCCTTACCCACATTTATTTTACTGTATTACAACTTCTGGAGAAAATCAATACAAAAAGAGTAACACTTTATTTGAAGTTCAATATACACTTTAATCAGTTCTAGAAGAGGAAACAAAAGTAGATTTTGTATTGGGTCAAGACTTTCATTAGAAGAGTTCTTCCACGATATAAGAGATTACCGACCGAATGAAAGTTAGGAGCACAGTCCACCTATAAACTGACTTGAATATAATCGTATCACGTCATGACAATGTACTTTGAAAAATAAATTGTTATATTTCTTAAGGAAAACGTCACGGTCATCCCTTGATATTTTGTAATTTTACATTTTATTGTTTTACCTATAGATGAGGTTGCATATATACTTTACCCAGAGGACTTATACTCAGTCATTTTTCACTCAAGCATATTATACAATACAAGACTAATTAAATTTAGGCGAGATTTGAAAATAAATTGATGAAGTAATCTACCTTACTGAATAATTCAGGTAAGCTAATCTTTAACAAGAAAATGAAATATACAAGCTTGAATATGAGACCTTACTTGCCCAGACGACAGAGACGCCCCCGCCAATATGACATACATTATAACTGGAGAAAAAAAAATTTGGTTGATGCAAGAACAAACGTTTAAGTCAAACAGGGGTCAAAACTCCCTCAGAACAAACTTTTAAGTCAAACAGAGGTCACAACTCCCTCAGATTCTGTCCGCAAAAAAAGGTGAAAATTGAACTTGACCCTTAGCACCTCTTCATATTAAACACTATCCCATATTCATTTTGATTATATGCAGTCTTTCAGTAATTATATTGTCTCGAGCCAAAAGTCATGATGCAAAGTCATATTTTAAGTTAAACTTGGGACATAACTTAGTCAAGTTTTTGCGAGAAAAGGTGGCACTCCATCTTGATTCTTAATATTAAGTTGCATACTATACTCGATTACAATTCATGAAGTTTTTAGCTTCTAAGTCACAAGGAGGTCATCACTCTAATTCTGATAGGAAACAAATGTTGGTTGGTTGGTTTTCAACGGCACTTTCAGCACGTTATGGGCCTTATCGTGTATAGGAAATGGGAGCTAAGCGCCTTTTCCAAGGACACACAGAGGGAGCTGACCCGGGTTGGCCGGGTGGGTATCGAACTATCGACCCTTGGATTATGAGTCTGAAGCTCAACTAGCTGAGTTACCAAGATCCCTCTTTAGGGGAAATTCAGTCAAATTAGACAGAAAAAGGTCTTTTTATATTAAGCCACATGCCAAATGTGGTATCATGTCCTCCGAAATCAACTGAATGGAATGAAATTTGTGAGGTAAGAGACATAAGTGGTTTTCAAGTGCTATAGGCATGTGTTGTAAATGCTCTATCTCTACCAAATACATCATCTTCATTAGTCAAGGGGTCGTCGATCCACTTCATACCACATCCACCCTTGGCTTATCTAACATAAAGAAACAGTTATCTACCTCTCTGATATCTGATTGGATGAAGCTGCAAGAAATTGATAAAATTAGATCGCTCGTTACATTTATCTCAGAAGGTAGTTGAGAATAATCATAACGGCCTCCGTAGACGACACATGTAGCAATTAAGGTTTTCAAATTTAACCTTTTACACACAAGTTTTTCTTTTGTTTTAAATCATGTGGACATCATGGATGTCGGCATATTGAATACCTTACAAAATCAAGTAACGAGTTCTCTATTTGGTGAATTGACTTCGCTTCCTGCGGATAGTAGCTTTTTCGTCCGCAAGAGGGCACTTGTTTAAAAAAATGGTTGGGCATAATTCGCCGCCATTGAGAACTATATTCGGAACTACTTTTATTCAGGTAGCACAATATGGCGGTGGAAAGAGATAAAATCACAATCGGAACACTGTCAGCCTTTTCCGTTGCAACATATGTTGTGCACTCCGTCAGAGACGAATCACCAAACCCATCAAACTTATGTGTATTCCTAGAATCCGAGGTTATTTCTCGACCTGACGGAAACGTCTAAGCGATGTTGAATTCATGCATGCACTTATTTTAAGAAAACTGCTGAAGGTCATGTGTCAAATTAAATGAACTGAATAATGTTAGTAAAAGTAGTTGTGAATCTGTCAAATATTTACAGAAAGGCGATTATCGTTTAGATTAAAAATACTAGTGAAATCTAGGCTTGAATACATATTTTTGTTGACATTCTCAAAACAGAGTTGGAAGTATAAATGGCTGAAAAGAGTGAATGCAGACAATACGCAATGTCTTTGCTTGAAGTGCGTTCTCCAACCCTCAACCCGAGTGGTTCAAAAACTGTAGAGTATCTTGATAAAGGTATCTTTATGTAACCTGCATCAGTAGCAAATAAGCTATCTGTCTGTATCAATGACCCGCATCAGTAGCAAATAAGCTATCTGTCTGTATCAATGACCCGCATCAGTAGCAAATAAGCTATCTGTCTGTATCAATGACCCGCATCAGTAGCAAATAAGCTATCTGTCTGTATCAATGACCCGCATCAGTAGCAAATAAGCTATCTGTCTGTATCAATGACCCGCATCAGTAGCAAATAAGCTATCTGTCTGTATCAATGACCCGCATCAGTAGCAAAAAAGCTATCTGTCTGTATCAATGACCCGCATCAGTAGCAAATAAGCTATCTGTCTGTATCAATGACCCGCATCAGTAGCAAATAAGCTATCTGTCTGTATCAATGACCCGCATCAGTAGCAAATAAGCTATCTGTCTGTATCAATGACCCGCATCAGTAGCAAATAAGCTATCTGTCTGTATCAATGACCCGCATCAGTAGCAAAAAAGCTATCTGTCTGTATCAATGACCCGCATCAGTAGCAAATAAGCTATCTGTCTGTATCAATGACCCGCATCAGTAGCAAATAAGCTATCTGTCTGTATCAATGACCCGCATCAGTAGCAAATAAGCTATCTGTCTGTATCAGTGACCCGCATCAGTAGCAAATAAGCTATCTGTCTGTATCAATGACCCGCATCAGTAGCAAATAAGCTATCTGTCTGTATCAATGACCCGCATCAGTAGCAAATAAGCTATCTGTCTGTATCAATGACCCGCATCAGTAGCAAATAAGCTATCTGTCTGTATCAATGACCCGCATCAGTAGCAAATAAGCTATCTGTCTGTATCAATGACCCGCATCAGTAGCAAATAAGCTATCTGTCTGTATCAATGACCCGCATCAGTAGCAAATAAGCTATCTGTCTGTATCAATGACCCGCATCAGTAGCAAAAAAGCTATCTGTCTGTATCAATGACCCGCATCAGTAGCAAATAAGCTATCTGTCTGTATCAATGACCCGCATCAGTAGCAAATAAGCTATCTGTCTGTATCAATGACCCGCATCAGTAGCAAATAAGCTATCTGTCTGTATCAATGACCCGCATCAGTAGCAAAAAAGCTATCTGTCTGTATCAATGACCCGCATCAGTAGCAAATAAGCTATCTGTCTGTATCAATGACCCGCATCAGTAGCAAATAAGCTATCTGTCTGTATCAATGACCCGCATCAGTAGCAAAAAAGCTATCTGTCTGTATCAGTGACCTGCATCAGTAGCAAATAAGCTATCTTTCTGTATCAATGACCCGCATCAGTAGCAATGAGCTATCTGTCTGTATCAATGATTCGCATCAGTAGAAAATAAGATATCTGTCTGTATCGATGACCCGCATCAGCAGCAAATGAGCTATCTTTCTGTATCAATGACCCGAATCAGTAGCAAATAAGCTATTTGTCTGTATCAATTACGCAACGTATAATGTCGATATGCAATTTTGTTTTACGCTAATTTCACTACATTAGGCATTTTCACCGTTGACGTCACATGTAGTTGAAACCGATGGTGGTTTAACTGTATGAATATGGATGAGGCATAACAATCCTGATTCATCAGACATTTCTTCCGAATACATTTGACCAAATACTGTTTTTAAACACGGAGAAGAAAACTATGTGTGCAAAACTATTAAAAAAATGGGTCAAAATTTCTTTAATGCATAATTAAACAGGACTTTATGCTTATACAGTATTCCCTGTCCTCCCCCCCCCCCACCACCACCACCACCGACCCACCCACCCCAGTCCCCTCCAAACAATTGCATTTTAGTTTCCCGCATACATATACATGTTGTTTTGTGGGGAGAGGGGGGAGGGCAGGGAGGCAAGCGTACTGTGGATTTTCAACGTGAAATTATACCATACATTTTATAGAACACACTTGTTGAAACCGGATGCATTAGATAATTTTCTAGAAGCAACATTTTCATATTATTTATTATTTAAAACTATTTTTGCAAATTTATGTTTCGTAATATACAATTCAATATAACATAAATGGATAAGTTCAAACTGATTTAATAGAAATTAATAATAAAAGTATACGCAAAATACAATTATACCATCACACACACTCTCTCTCTCTCTCTCTCTCTCTCTCTCACACACACACACACACACACACACACACACACACACACACACACACACACACACATCAACCCTTCGTTACAACACTTTTCAAACTCTTCAACTCATTGCAGTAGTTGTAACATATATTACCACCTTCATTAAAGTTATGAAGTTTTTATCTTGTTCATTATCTATTATAATAAAATACATTTTCAAATGATCTGAAACTAATTTCGCAAACGTCTTTATTGAAGATTGATCTTTCTCAGTCACGCGCATTCATTACTAAAATTACTACCCTTGTAGTTGCTTACTCTCATGCCTTGTAGTTGTTTACTGTCATGCCCTGTAGTTGTTTACTGTCATGCCTTGTATTTGTTTACTGTCATGCCCTGAGTTGTTTACTGTAGTTGCTTGCTATCGTGCCTTGTAGTTGTTTACTGTCATGCCTTGTAGTTGTTTACTGTCATGTCTTGTGGTGTTTACTATAGTTGTTTACTGTCATGCCTTGTAGTTGTTTACTGTCATGCTTTGTGGTGTTTACTATAATTGTTTACTGTCATCCCTTGTAGTTGTTTACTGTATTGGTTTACAGTCATGCCTTGTAGTTGTTTACTGTCATGCCTTGTAGTTGTTTACTGTCATGCCTTGTAGTTGTTCACTGTCATGCCTTGTAGTTGTTTACTGTCATGCCTTGTAGTTGTTTACTGTCATGCCTTGTAGTTGTTTACTGTCATGCCTTGCAGTTGTTTACTGTCATGCCTTGTAGTTGTTTACTGTGGTTGTTTACTGTCATGCCTTGCAGTTGTTTACTGTCATGCCTTGTAATTGTTTACTGTGGCTGTTCACTGTCATGCCTTTTTATCAACTGACACTATTGACCAGTTTCTTCGTTTTGTAAATTTGATCTTTAAGTCCTTTTATCAAACCATTGCACTTCATTAAATTCATATTTAATTTATTTTATGTTTTATGCGCATATTGCACTGCCAAATTATTCAGTATATTTGTTTTAACGCTTGCTCACTTCATCATTCGTTTGGCCCTATGCTTAGACAAATTTGGACAGGGAATTCATATCCTTTTATTAAATTTCAATGGACCAGCATCATTATTGTTGTTGTATGTTTGTATTACTTTTTAATTCATTTTTTTTTTCAGCCACGGTTCTGAATGCATGATCAAATTTGTCAATTCAGTTCCTAAATTAAATGTACCTAGTCTTTCATCGTTACATCAACAGCTGCGAAGGACTGTGTGAATTACATTTCATCCTCTCTTTCCAAGTTAAAATCTTTCATGCAATCCAGTATACTATGTCCAGTATTTGCCTCATATCCAGTATTTACCTCATATTCAGTATTTGCGTCATATCCAGTATTTGCCTCATATCCAGTATTTGTCTTATGTCTAGTATTTGCCTCATGTCCAGTATTTGCCTCATATCCAATATTTGCCTCATATCCAATATTTGTCTTATGTCTAGTATTTGCGTCATATCCAGTATTTGCCTCATATCAAGTATTTGTCTTATGTCTAGTATTTGCCTCATGTCCAGTATTTGCCTCATGTCCAGTATTTGCCTCATATCCAGTATTTGTTTTATGTCTAGTATTTGCCTCATGTCCAGTATTTGCCTCATATCCAGTATTTGTCTTATGTCTAGTATTTGCCTCATGTCCAGTATTTGACTCATATCCAGTATTTGCCTCATATTCAGAATTTGCCTCATGTCCAGTATTTACCCAGTGTCCAATATTTGCCTAATGTCCAGTATTTACCTAATGTCCAGTATTTGCCTCATATCCAGTAGTTGCCTCATATTCAGTATTTGCCTCATATCCAGTATTTGCCTCATATTCAGTATTTGCCTCATATCCAGTAGTTGCCTCATATCCAGTATTTGCCTCATATCCAGTATTTGCCTCATATTCAGTATTTGACTCATGTCCAGTAGTTGCCTCATATCCAATAGTTGCCTCATATCCAGTATTTGGCTAATATCCAGTATTTACCTAATGTCCAGTAGTTGCCTCATATCCAGTGGTTGCCTCATATTCAGTATTTGCCTCATATCCAGTATTTGCCTCATATCCAGTATTTGCCTAATATTCAGAATTTGCCTCATATTCAGTATTTGCCTCATATCCAGTATTTGCCTCATATCCAGTATTTGCCTAATATTCAGTATTTGCCTAATATTCAGTATTTGCCTCATATTCAGTATTTGCCTCATATCCAGTATTTGCCTAATATTCAGTATTTGCCTAATATTCAGTATTTGCCTCATATCCAGTATTTGCCTCATATCCAGTATTTGCCTCATATCCAGTATTTGCCTCATATTCAGTATTTACCCAATGTCCAGTATTTGCCTCATATCCAGTAGTTGCTTCATATTCAGTATTTGGCTAATATCCAGTATTTACCTAATGTCCAGTATTTGCATCATTTTGCTCGTATACATATTTTCACTATTTATTCACCTTCGTCTTCACAATCTGCTTGCTTTTGTTTAAAAAATGTATTTGCTTTCTTCTTGCTTTTTAGCATACAAAATAGGCATACTTAATAGTTCATTGATTTCTTAAAACTACTTAACACGCAATTCGTATTCTAACCTGAACGATTACATTTGACAGATGAATAAATGCCATTGGGCTTTGTGATATAAAAATTTAAGTTACGCAAATCATTTGCTTTTCTCAGCAGAGAGGGGGGGGGGGGAAGCAGACAGACACAGGGATGTATACATATAGCTTCCTTTATAACTATTTTCTCTTCCTTACATTTTCTATACAAAAAATTAAAATAAAAATAACAGCCAATTTTCTCCAAAATGAAAACGTAAATTTGTGATATTTCTGCTTTGGGATTCAGGGTTTATTTTCTTTCTTTGCTTTCATTAATAATTTTTATGTTTAAAGACAAAGATATGCATAACCTTTAAGACCCAACAATGTCAGAAAAGTATTTTTTTCCAGGGGAACTTCACATGTTTACTTTCCTACGTATTCAATGTATTCAAAAGTGAAGTAAAATCTTAGTATAATTTCCTGGATTTTTGTATTTGGTATGGCACTAACAAGAGAAAAAGGTCTCTTTTAATATTGATATAATCACAAAACTTTCTAAAAGCCTCGAAGTACATGTAAATCTGTTGCCACACAATTAAAGCGCATAAATAAAATGTACAAAACCAATACACTTCCGCTAAAGGTAAGTTTAACAACACAAATACGTCTATATTGTAACGGATGCAAGATTCGTCTTCGAAAAAGTTTTTTAAAAAATATAACCTGAGAAGAGACATCTCTCTCTCTCTCTCTCAGTTGTTTGAGTTTGCAATTCTGATATTATGTTTCGATTGGCATATGAAGAGAGAGAGAGAGAGAGAGAGAGAGAGAGAGAGAGAGAGAGAGAGAGAGAGAGAGAGAGAGAGAAAGAGAGAGAGAGAGATTATTCCCTTCGTTCCCTTAGAAGATTAATAAAAATAAATAAAATAACTTCTTTAGAAAAACTTTTTTCTATTTAATCGTCTCACGTCAACATTCGGGTAATACAACTATCGTATATATATATATATATATATATATATATATATATATATATATATATATATATATATATATATATATATGCACATATATAATGAACTTCGCTTTCTGTATTTTTAACTTAGGTAATTAGCTTCGCTTTCTGTATCTATGGAAACTAATATATTGTATATTTTCCTCTCAAATTTGTGCAGAATACGAGTTTTGTACAGAATACGAGTTTTGTCCTGTTTGCCATTTATTGAGAATACATTCTCACATTTCATTTGGAGCATAGCAATGAATAAGGATTATCATCTTTTTCTTCTTCTTCTTCCGTCTTGACGGCTGTGAAAGTTGATAATTAACCACCAAATTGTGTAAAATAAGTATAGATCAATCAGTGCTAAACATTATGATGTAAAATAAGTATAGATCAATCTGTGCTCAACATTATGATGTAAAATAAGTATAGATCAATCTTTTCTCAACATTTTGATTTAAAATAAGTATAGATCAATCTGTGCTCAACATTTTGATGTAAAATAAGTATAGATCAATCTGTGCTCAACATTATGATGTAAAATAAGTATAGATCAATCTTTTCTCAACATTTTGATGTAAAATAAGTATAGATCAATCTGTGCTCAACATTTTGATGTAAAATAAGTATAGATCAATCTGTGCTCAACATTATGATGTAAAATAAGTATAGATCAATCTGTGCTCAACATTTTGATGTAAAATAAGTATAGATCAATCTGTGCTCAAAATGATGATGCAAAATAAGTATAGATCAATCTGTGCTCAACATTTTGATGCAATATAAGTATAGATCAATCTGTGCTCAACATTATGATGAGCACTTAGCTATTTCTATAGAAATCTTGATTTTATCAAATACGTCTCTGACTATACATAAAGTGAAAGAAGAATAGTTTTTGAGCATAAATACTAGAAAGAGAAAGTGCAATATGATGACATTTGTTATTTTATCCAATTACCGACATATATTAAAATATAAACTGGAGAAAAGTATTATTTACAAACAATCGGAAAAAAATATGTTCTTTTAATTTATAACAAAAATCTTTAAAATACCACTAAAAATACATAGATTCGAAATATTTGACTCTTGGTGAACAACTAGGTTCATGATAATTAAATAAGATAAACCAAAAACCGTTGAAAGACTGTCGGAATAGATTAGATATATGCGTGGCAACATTACCAGTCTCAAAGTAATTCTATTAATTATCCTTAAATTCATATATGCAATTACACGATTGAGAAAACTCATAGATAAATTTACTGTAAATCAACAAGATGGGGTAGACTCCACATGCTTATTAATGAACCAGTAACGCAACTACCGCCCCCGCAGCCCCCGCAATGCGGGAGGGTGGGGGGCACAGAACGATGGGGCTCAAAATCTCAATCTAATTGTTTGCAGGGGGGGGGGGCACAATTTGAAGTTACGCCACTGTAATAAACGACTGTGTCCATTTTGTGGTAATATATAGGATGAATATAGTTTTATTCTTGAATGTTCTTATTATTATACAAAATTAAGACAAAACATTTATCAAATCATATTTTTATGTTAAGCCAAGCATGATGGAATTAATAAACATTGCTTATAGCAAAGAACACAGAAATCTTTGAAAACTTTAGCTATATTTTGCTACTATTCTTTCAGAAAAAGAAAAAGAAAATGCAAAACAAACCAAAAACTCACAATATCAAACTTGATTTCTATTACTTCTCAACTGATATGTGCTCTGTTTTACATAATTATATCTACCTGTATTGTTATATGTTCATTTTCCTGTGTTTTACATAATTATGTATACCTGTATTGTTATATGTTAATATGTTGCTTTGTCTTCTCGACATTTAATTTACTAAAATACACAAGAACCATTTAGCTTATTTGCAGATAAATCAATCTGAATCATCAAAAATCCTTAATACTAATTTATCTTCACATTGTTATCGCACAACTCAATTAGATATTGTTATCGCACAACTCAATTAGATATTGTTATCGCACAACTCAATCAGATATGCCTTCTGTCTTACCAGGAAGAAATATGGAAACAGGATCAGTTTCAAAAGTACCTTTGAAAACCATCGTTGTTAACTTATCTTTTGAATTTGTTCAAAAGGTTTTGTATAAACAAAATACAAGTTAACATTTGTTTTATTTATATACAAAGTCTTTTGTAAATGTTATCCTAAAAATTTTAAAGTTGGGGAACACTTAAGATAAATATGAACGCAGCAAACAAACAACCATTATCACACGAGTTGCTCCTTTTCTTCAATATATTTGCAATAAAATATTTATCAAGAATAATTCTAATTTAAAAATAAAATTTAAAAAAAAGAATTTATGTATAATCTTGTCTATGTTTCATAAAGAGATGTTTCGATGGATGGAACTATTTCCATTGAATGATCGTATGATTTATTTTTATCACTGCTTTTGCCTATTTGGTTGACAAAACATCTTGTAAAATAAGGTCAGTAAAACAAACAAAACAAAAAAAAAAAAAAGATTTCGTTTAATTTTTTATACAAATATATCTGAAACACAACCGTTAAATTCAAATTCATTTGGATAATTAATATCAATACGCAGAGGACTTTCTAGTTCAGAGGAATGAAAATAACAAATATGAGTGAATGCATGTTTAAATTGGGGATGTCATTTGTTTTTCGTTTGAAACTTGGCGATACAGCTCAGAGACTTTCTGTAAAGTTGTAGTTGCTGAGTGCAAAAAAAGTGACATTGTCAGGAATTTAAAAAAAAACTAATTCATCTCATACAAAAACTTGATTTTCCATTGTCGTACTCAGATTAAATTGCCCACAATTTTAGAATTACCTCAATATTGTACGCCTTACTGAAAAAATTATGGCGATGTTGTTGAACTCTATAAAAGCGTTTCTATTGCCGTGTTTCAATTTTGCATGCAATGACATTTTCCTGACTAAAGTGCAAGTAAGGCGATGGAATTTTACGGTAAATATTTTCCCTCTTTTCTATTATTTTAAACAGCAATATTGACAACGATGAAGTATGTTTAAATAAAAGAATCCTCTAGGCTGAAGTTTGTGTCATCATACTTTTCATATATAAGTATTTACCTTTTTCATCATCGGAATTGGCGTCTTGATTGGAATTATCGTCAGATGTGGAACACACGTCTATGTTAATTCCCTGTGGGTCGACTTTCATATGATCATCTGTCTCCATCGTATTCAGCTTGACGCTGTTTTGTTTTTCTTCCTTCATTGAATCTTGAGGCATATCATTAGTTTTCTTCTCCTTTTCTCTACTCATTTCACTGTTCTCTTCAAAAGATTTCGTAACAAACTTTGTAAGGCCTTCCATCATTATAGCATGTGTACTACTGTGCTGTGTAAGAAATAATTTTCTGGAGTTTTATTTTTATTTTTCGAGGTGTAATATTGTTTTCAATATTTCATTTAGTATTTGCGCATTTGCTTCAATTCCTGGAATTCGATTTTCAGCATTAGACCCCTTCCATTGACAGCATTAGACCCCTTCCACTGACTGCATTAGACCCCTTCCACTGACTGCATTAGACCCCTTCCATTGACTGCATCATCATTTTTCTCTAGTACGATACTAAGACTCCATCTCTGTGTTCACATTTTTTAAAAGCAGAGATTTCTTATTATTTTGTGGGAGTTTCTAATTCCCAATTGAATCAACACTGTGATATAATGAAGTTACTAACTATGCCAAAAATGTCCCCTAGTACGATCTTGTTGTTTCAGAAAGTTGCAAAAAAAAACACATCAGTGCTACTATACCTTTTCAATACGATCTTATGATTCACAGGCGCTGAACAAGGGTTTCAATACAAACATTTAAGAATTCTGTCTTTCTGAAGAATTGTGTCTCATTATCTCCTCTTAATGACTGAGAATTACATTCTACTGCTTGATCCTATTCCCCTATTTTCATCCTTGTTATTAACATCAATCAACAATGTAATCAAATACAATTAATTTATGGCCAGTTATGTCGCCAAGTAAGAATCTGTAACGCCCTCAACCATTGGACAGAGAAGCTAACGTACTCCAGTCAGCCATTCATAGACAAGAACCATGAAAGAGGCGTATCTTTTAAATCACAATGAACAAAATACAAATAGCTTCATTGGATCAGGTTCCAGTTACTTGCGATGAAACTGTCTCTCAGTGACTACATATTGGATCAGGTTACAGTTACTCACCATGAGACGGTATCCCATGAACCACAATATTTCAATGCAATATTTCTGTGAATGAAATGTTTTAAGCATCAGTAATGAGGCATACGTTGACAGATCTTTGTTGTATCTCTCCTTCGTCCTTCTCATCATCGTCGCCGTTGTCGTCGTCGTCGTCATCATCGTCTTCTTCTTGGAAGCATAGAACTTAAACTAATATATTTACACAAGGTGTATTATGAAACTACTAAATATACACATGGTGTATTTTGAAAAGTATTGAAAATACTTTGCAAAGAAAAGTTGGTATTAACTGACGAGAAAATCATCCATTATTTAACTTAAATCTCAATTTTCAGATAACATGGAAAAGAATATTTTCACATAACATCAAAACAATATTTTCATATAACATCAAAACAATATTTTCACATAACATCAAAACAATATTTTCACATAACATGCAAAAAATATTTCACATAACATACAAACAATATTTTCACACAACATGCAAATAATATTTTCACATAATATTCAAACAATATTTTCACATAACATACAAACAATATTATCTTCACTATATATGAGAGTATGAGGATAATGCACACAGACAATTTCTCAGGTAGCTTATCCTAAAATTTCTCATGTATGTATGTATCCATCCTTCCATACACCCGTCTCTCTATCATGTCTTTCGTAGGCATTAAAATATCGACAGGAGTACCTACTTGCATGTCTTTCTATTTATCTGTCTATCTTGTCTTGCCTTCGTCGATATTACACTATCGACAGAAGTACACACCTGTAGATCTAACTATATATCTATCGCTGAAACGCTTTCCCGGGAAGTACAGTATTTCAATGCAATATTTCAATGAATGACTGCATCAGTAAGAGCTATGTGATTTTTGTTGGGTGTCTTAATAGAATCCTTATTTTGCTTTTTTCCACATGAAAATTTAATTTAAATAAAGACAGAATTAGACAAGCATGGGGTATAGGGTGACAACACTGTATTGTTTCTCTCCTTCGTCCTTATCATCATCATCGTCATCATTGTTGTCGTCAATATCATCATCGTCTTCTTCTTGTTCTTGTTCTTGTTCTTCTGATTCTTATTATTATTGCTTGTTCCGTTACTGCTTCTTCTTGGAAGGATGAAATTGGCCTAAATAAAAAAAATAATCCAAAAATGTAAAACTACCTATTCTTTGTTCGTAATTCATTGAGATAATTATATAAGAAGAAAGAGAAATTAAACCTCGTAGACTAATAACGATCAATCAAAGAATGAAAAGACGAGTATTCCTTGCAAATCATACCCTTGTACCATACAACAGGACTCATGTGTCAGACAATGCAATATAACAGAAAAAAAAAACAACAACAACAACAACAAAACGGTATGGACCATTGTTATTTAAACAAAACATTAAACAAACTAGCAAAGGAATGACTGAAGGAATCAACAAAAATTTAAACGAAAAACTTAAACTATTATATATACACATGGTATATTTTGAAAAGCACTGGAAATACTTTACGAAGAAAAGTTGGTATTAATTGATGAGAAAATCAGCCATTATTTATCTTAAATCTCAATTTTGACATAACATGAAGATATATTTTATTCACCATATAGACAGACAACTTTACAGGTAGTTTCTCAGAAAGTATGTATATATGTATGGATGTATGTATGTATGTATGTGTGTATGTATGTATGTATGTATGTATGAATGTATGTATGTATGTATGTATGTATGTATGTATGTATGTATGTATGTATGTATGTATGTATGTATGTATGTATGTATGTATGTATGTTGTGTATGTATGTATGTATGTATGTATGTATGTATGTATGTATGTATCTATGTATGTATGTATGTATGTATGTATGTATGTATGTATGTATGTATGTATGTATGTATATATGAATGTATGTATGTATGTATGTATGTATGTATGTATGTATGTATGTATGTATGTATGTATGTATGTATGTATGTATGTATGTATGTATCCATTCTTCCACCCACACATCGATCGATATAGCGATCTACCTATCATGTTTTTTCTTAGGTTTGAAGCTATAGATATATATACCTATTTGCCTATCAATCGATCTATCTATCATGTCTTTGTAGCTATTAAACTATCGACATACGTCCCTTCTTGCCTATTTACTAGCTACCTAACAATCCATCTATCTTCTCTGGTCCTATGCGCCTGTATGTCTGCCCGTCTCGAATTAAAAAGTTTAATTGATTAAATCTAAGTTTCCTTTAACACATGCCACTTGTGCCGACACTTAGATACACCTTTTATAGGAAGTGTTGGATAAATATATATGACAGGTAATGCACGAAAACAAATGTCTTATCGTTCAGATTCGACACTTATCCTTAGTGTGTGTGTTCTTTTTATCTGACCAAATTTTAAATCTTATGGAAACTGCTTCGATTTATTTTAAACTTTAACACATTCCAAAATTAGGGTTTTTCTTAATTGGTGCAATTCATTATTTCATGTAATCTACTTTCTGTTTGCTTGTTTGTTCTCCATTCCTTTAGTTTGAACGGAAATTTTTTCTCTAGAATTTGCGCAAAATGATGTCATAGTTGAAGTGACACCAATAAAACTGAATAGAGTTATCCATGCAAAATGATGTCATAGTTGAAGTGACACCAATAAAACTAAATATAGTTCTCCATGCAAAAAAACTAAATTCTGTTTCCACAGAATATTCCTCTTCCTTATCTAACTTTACCTCCATATCATTTGTCTTATTTTCTGAAGAACAAAAAAAATGTAAAATGAGACTTGTTTGCCAGTGTTTTAATTTAATTTATTTCTTAATGTTTTTAATTTATTTATTTATTTATCAAAAAAAGGTCGGGTATAATGGAACTTGATTGCAATGCTTGATTACGCCGGTAAACGCGGGGTCAAATGAACAGTTAAAGCTACAGTCCTTCTTACTACTATTAGAATATATGTCTGACCGTATTCTGTATATCTGACCGTATTATGTACGTCTGATCGTATTCTATATGTCTGACCGTATTCTAATTAACATTTTAGTTTTACTTATAACCTTGGTTCAAGTTTATTTATTTATTTTTTTTAATTGGCGTATACGTCCCTGGCCTTATTTCTATGAGGCTATGATTGTGTTTGTTGTATATAATGCTAGATTGATTAATTGATTAATTGATTGGTTGTTTAACGGCACATTAATAGGTGGAAGGTTATAAAATGCCGAGTCATTAGTAAATAAAATGTCTTGCCCACATACACACCACAGCGGCCGACTCAAACCCGCATCCTTCTAGATGCGTGTCCAGCACGCTAACCAATGAACCACCGTGATACCCCACCCCCAAAAAGATGATGTCATTCACTTTGTTATACACGTGTGTATGTTTTTCCATATCAGAGAACCGATAAATAATATTGCTGGAATGGCTTTTGTAGCATATTGAAGGTTATAATTAACGAACTCATTGAAATACAACTGAGGATGTCCTGATTGTTACCGTATATACTCGCGTATACATCGATACCAACTGCAAACTGCATAGACCCAGATCTGCCGTCGCATAATGCGCCGGCAGATCTGGGTCTATGCAGTTTGCAAGGACTAATCAGTAGAACAAACACGGTATATTTCCTCAATCTTTGGATATAGAGGTTCATATACAATGGATATTTGAAAAGTTCTGAATATTTTCTTATAACTTTTGTTTTCTTTGAAAATGTCAATAAATTTAAAGCCCAGCAGTAGACACAATAACGTTCTATAAAACTTATTTGCAACTGCACGTACAGTGCGCCCGACATCTGTAGATACATGCGTGTGACGTAACATAGGTAAATGACAGTGACGTAAAACTCTCAGAGAAGGAGAAACATTTCTGCTACTGAGCAAAGAGCATGCTGTCAAATCCGGGCGCTCTTAGGGTATTCTCTGTCTGATATCAAGGCTGACTTGGATAATGTTTGCCGATGTAATTCTCTGTCATATCCTATAATTTTGAGGTGGTTTCACTGTTGTAATGATGGTCGCGAATCCATAGAAGATGACCCACGTTCAGGAAGACCGTTGTATGTGACTGGTGAGCGGGAAGTGGCTGATATGAAGGGAGCAATTGATGAAGATGACCGATACACAGAAGAATATTATTCTATTACCATGGGAACTAATTCGTCACCTGTTTTTAATATACTGAAGAATCATTTGAAGCTCAGAAAGGTGTGTGCAGGGTGTTTCTCGCATATGTTGACAGCTGATCAAAAGCAGGTTCGGGCTGAGGTCGGTAAACAGCTACTCGCCAAATATAAAAAAGAGTGACCAGAGACGTTTGAATGAGATTGTCACGAAACATGGATTTCCTTTTTTGAACCCGATTCAAAAGAAAATAATATAGTTTGAATCGGGAAGGAAAAAAAAAGAAAAAAAAAGCACCACAATAACTCGACGTAGTCTGACTGTGAGGAGAGTTTTATATGCATTATTTTTCGATGCAAAAGGCCCGGTCGTCCACGCACATGTGCCTGACTCTGCTAGTGTCACGTGACATTTATATGCCTCCAAAGTGTTATCAAAAGTTGTGGAACACTACCGAACCACCCATCCGCGCACCGATACCTGAGGTATCCATCTACTCCATGGAAACGCACGGAGCAAATACTCTCCGCCTTGACAGACTTCCTGAAGGAGCACAGCATCCAAAATTTGCCACATCCTCCAAACAGCTGAATCACGTTATCGAAAATTTGTTTGAAGGGGTAGACGATTTGAAAGCCACCATGCGGCTGGAAGTTCAGTTTTTCAGTGCATGAACAACATACCAAAAAGTGAATATAAATGGCATTTCATAATTGGAAAATCATCCTGAGAAAGTGTGTAGAAGTGGATGGGGAGTACTTTGAGGAGATGCACTGACGTACCGTTCACTAGTAAAGAACTTTGTTGTACAGCGCAATAATATTACACGCATTTTAAATAACCCTCATAAATGTATATAATTCGCAGTTAAGCCAATACGCAGATGTACATCGCAAAATTTGCAAATAAATACATATTCAGCCTGCTTCTTTAAAGTCTTCCTGTCAAAAACGTATATATGTATGTGTGTAGCGGATTTTGATATTGACTCATATGTATGTGTGTAGACAAATATGATGTGTGACAAAACGGCAGAATCTAATTGCATGTTTAAACATTACAAAAGGTGTCAGAACTGATTAGAAACGATGTCATAAAAAATTACCATATTCATGACCCATAACAGCAGTAGGGCAGTTTGCCATTCAGCTTGCTGTCGATCTCAGTTGAGCAGTGCAACAATCTCAATTGAACAGAATTCTCCATTCCATATTTTGTCATTGACCAAAAAGTCCGGTGCTTCTGAAAAGAACTTTGGACGCTGTCCATGACGTATTGATATACTGAAAAATTCTTCAATATTCCTTTCATTTATGTCAACAAATAGCACAGACGATGCATTTTGTCTAGTAAAATTGTTTAGGGTGAACAAAATGGAAAGGATTTCTTCTTTCTTCGCCGGATTGACATTTGTTGAGATTATTAAAGCGCTAAAGTGGCGAGAAGCTTGGTATGAATACGTTGGTGATGCCAAGGTCGCACATAACAGACATTTTGAAGATAAAGAATCATAGGCGTTGGTGATGTCAAGGTCGCACATAACAGACATTTTGAAGATAAAGAAACATAGGCGTTGGTAATGTCAATGTCACACATAACAGACATTTTGAAGACAAAGAAACATAGGAGTTGGTGATGTCAAGGTCACAAATAACAGACATTTTGAATACCCAGGAAACACTGAAGGATTGTTTTCTCATAGTTAAAAAGGTCAACAAGTGCTCCACGACGTGGTGTTTCGCCTGCTAATATATGACCTAAAGCAGAAAAAGTATGTACTACATGAATTTAACATGGATTTACCTGACCCTATTCTTGAAACATTTTCTGAGCACAAAACTTGACCTCAAGTTCGAAATCAAAAGAGTTCATAAATTGAAATTTTGCACAGAATAAAGTCAGATTCATCGGGCTTCAATGAGTTTCAAAACTTTGCTTATTCTCCAATCTCCGTAGTAGCTAAACTTCAGTGAAATAAATGCGCTTCAAGGATTGCATCCAAGCATGGAATCGAAAGATTGAGTTTGGAGAGTTTAGTGTTCATAATGCTTCGCGAATACACGGACAAAGTGTAACGTAAACACCACCGAAGAGATTACCGTTGTGTTGCAATTGTATAGCGTGCTAGATTATGAAGGAGATCAAGTACCTATGGTAATGGCAGCAAATAGAGTCCTGTTGAAGGTGTGGCATATGCTCTCTCTCTCTCTCTCTCTCTCTCTCTCTCTCTCTCTCTCTCTCTCTCTCTCTCTCTCTCTCTTGTAACTAGCTACTACTTTGATAGCCGATAGATCCAAACACCAAATCAGAGTTTTGAAATAAACAAATATTTGGCGTTATGTGCCCTTGCCTTATGGATTGGCAGTATATTGGTAAAGGAAAGCTTTTAAGCAAGGTGAAACGTTTACAAACTGGTCAAATGTTATGCTATCAGTAATAATGTATTAAAGGAGATATTAAATACAATAGGAAATGTATCCCGGTAACCCTTAAGAAAGAACAGTGTAACAAATATGGTACCCCATTCATCTCTTGATCTATCAAACTGTATTGGTACTTTCAGTAATTTACACCACCAAACCGACATAATGTAGTACATACGTCACATTCATCACAATAACTTTAATAAGGTACTCTGTGTCTTCAAAAATGTTTTCGAAGAAACTTGAAAGAATTAAAAATTTAAATGTTCAGCTCATAGTTACATTTGCTATGATAAAAATTGTTTAATACACAAGTCGCTATAACAACGCGAGTTTGTTTCCCTATTTATTCCATCTATTAATGCAGTTCATATAAATAAGCAGTTCTAAAGCCAAATAGATGGGATTGTATACGGAACTGAGCATATCAGAACAAGAAATCTCTCTCTCTCTCTCTCTCTCTCTCTCTCTCTCTCTCTCTCTCTCTCTCTCTCTCTCACACACACACACACACACACACACACATTCATTACTCCATCCATCCACATATCCATCCAGTGTTATACCCAGAGGCGTATGACAAGAAATGCTATTTTGCAAAATTTATATATATATATATATATATATATATATATATATATATATATATATATATATATATATATATATAATAATAATAATAATAATATTAATAATAATAATAATAATAATAATAATTACTTTAATATGGCGGCAAAATAATGAATACATTGCTTTATTATCTTTTGATCTGCCATATTCAGAAGTTTTGACTTCCTTTCATTTGAACACTTTAGACTAACAAAAGATACCTCCTTACTAAATATGGAGCATTATAGATCAATACCTGTGTACTACATTTAGTACGGTAGGCAGTAAGCCTTTAAATAATTTAATTTTGACACAGGTGCGCAGTGTTGGCTTAGTCTAGTGGATACTTCGCTCGGCCTTTTGGATAAGCAGAATCCATGAGTTCGTGAGTTCGACTCATGGTAACCACGGACGCCATCCGACACATTTTTAATTATATAAAATTTCTTGACTTTGTCTTTTCCTGCATTATTCTGCATATTCCTGACAGCCAGGTAAAGTAGACTACACGAGAAATAATGGTTCATTTGCCTCAGCTTAAAGGCTTTCTGAACGGTAAGTTCTAAATGCTCCCAGACAAATTCAAAGTCCCTGATTGTGTATTGGATCAAGCGTTTGTAGCTGATCGTACATAATCAAAAGATAGTCAAGTTTAGATCTTACCAAAGTTCTGGATAGTAAGACCTTCATCAGGTCTGCTTCCCGATCCGTGTTTGCCATAACTCGAAATAAATCCAGGTCTGCTTCCCGATCCGTGTTTGCCATAACCCTGAGGTATATAATATGCGGAAGGAAAGTTAGTTTACAGTAAAATAATAAGTCCTAAAAAAAATTGGTCTTCTGTACAACAGGGATAAGGGAACCGTCAAGGTAGAGTTTTGGGATATCATTCTGTACAACAGGGATAAGGGAACCGTCAAGGTAGAGTTTTGGGATATCATTCTGTACAACAGGGATAAGGGAACCGTCAAGGGAGAGTTTTGGGATATCATGCATTTTATACAGATAGTTTTAGAATTCGTAAATTTTAACAAGTGTTTTTTCCTATTTTTGTACTCTGTTAAATCTTATATGTAGATGACGTTCAATAGAAGTTGCCAGTAGCAGTCAATTCATTGATTAGGATTAAGGTATTTGACTATGTTGTTAATTATGATCTTGAAAGCGGCGACTGACAATACGCTGCATTGGGGAACACACATATGCTGACAATACGCTGCCCTGAGGAACACACATATGCTGACAATACGCTGCCCTGAGGAACACACATATGCTGACAATACGCTGCCCTGAGGAACACACATATGCTGACAATACGCTGCCCTGAGGAACACACATATGCTGACAAAACGCTGCCCTGGGGAACACACATATGCTGACAATACGCTGCCCTGGAGAACACACATATGCTGACAATACGCTGCCCAGAGGAACACACATATGCTGACAATACGCTGCCCTGGAGAACACACATATGTTGACAATACGCTGTCCAATACGTACACCCAAATGCTGACAATACGCTGTGAGAATATGCGTGTATTGATAACCTGTCAGTGCCAGTGCTGTAGGACGATATTTGGAAAAGTCGGTATGGTATTAGTCAGGTTTTGGTATCACTGTTGATTCTCACCGAGGCTGTGGGAAGTCGCCTGTTTCCCAAATGTTATTGAAACTATTTAGCAGTGTATTGAGTGCTGTATCAGGTGTTTCAGAAGTTGACAGTAGATATAATCGGCCTTGCTGAAGACTCATGGACTCCTTCAAGAGTTTTGTATTTCACTGAGAGTGAAAGGTTTATTGTAATCTTCTGCATTAGCTTATTCAACATGTAAAGGGATATTTTCTTTCAGGTTTTTGACACTACGGAAATTTTATGAATAGTTTTCTTGTGAGGAATTTTTGGAGAATATTTTGGTAGATGTTTGATACGTTGTTTCTATATTTCCCCAATGATTTTCCGTATCATATTCCATTCTCATTTAATATAGGAGTGAGAGTTTAACCAAGAGATAAAGGATCTCCACGTTTTCTCATTTCTACCTCCAGTGAAACATTAAGCTTTAGCTCGGTATATACGGTATTTATTCAGATTTTCAGGTGTTAGATTTGTGTATATTTGTTCCGTTCCTGATAGCGTTCTTGCAAGCATCGTCAAATTATGGCTTATTGCTACGCTTAGGAATTGCCGAAGTGTTTGGTATTGTATCGCTAGTAACATCCTGGAGTATGTTGGTGAATAAGAGCATCAGTTCCACTACGTTTTCGAACGAGAGACTGAAACGGATCTGGATCTGCCTTATTCAATTTACATCTGTGGCCTATCCCTTGAGTTTATGTGTTACATCTGTGGCCTATCCCTTGAGTTTGTGTGTGTTACATCTGTGGCCTATCCCTTGAGTTTGTGTGTGTTACTTCTCTGGCCTATCTCTTGAGTTTGTGTGTGTTACATCTCTGGCCTATCCCTTGAGTTTGTGTGTTACATCTCTGGCCTATCCCTTGAGTTTGTGTGTGTTACTTCTCTGGTATATTTAAAAGTGATCACTACCACAGAGGTCGTCACCAGCTTCTCAAGAGAATATATATATATATATATATATATATATATATATATATATATATATATATATATATATATATATATATATATATATATATATATATGTGTGTGTGTGTGTGTGTGTGTGTGTGTGTGTGTGTGTGTGTGTGTGTAAGACGAAATAGTGACAGATACACTAATTGGTTATTATACAGTATGTTAAATAAAGCCTGTCAACTTATAATAAATCTCACCTGCTATTTATGGGTAATTATAAGTTAAAAGAAATTAATTGGATAATTCCCATGGTACATCAGGATCCGATCATCTGGACTTCTTATTTCTGAAATGTGTAAAAGACAACTTTTAATATCAACATTTAAGAAAACCAACAAGATATAGGCACAACCAGGAACCATAAATTGTGGATTTATTAACATCAGAAATAAAGAAAACATGACAGAAGATATTGACTATATAGTATATTTAGGCAAAAGTTCAATTTTCCTTGTGGATATGTAGTACATATGGAAGTATGGAAGGGCAATTAAAGGAGACCATGGTAGAGGGGACTTTGCAAAGTAATGATATATCATCACAAGTAGACAGGCTTTACGAGGGAAAATTGCTGATGATGCATGGAGCTCCTTTTCCGATTTAATGAATATATTGATAGAGAGACACATACCCGTATGTAGAATGGATGCACGTATCATTTAATGAATATATTGATAGAGAGACATGTACCCGTATGTAGAATGGATGCACGTATCATTTAATGAATATATTGATAGAGAGACACGTACCTGTATGTAGAATGGATGCACGTATCATTTAATGAATATATTGATAGAGATCCGTGTACCAGTATGTATGATGGATACATGTATCATGTAATGAATATATTGATAGAGATAAATGTACCAATATGTATGATGGATGCATGTATCATGTAATGAATATATTGATAGAGATAGACATGTACCAGTATGTAGGATGGATGCATGTATCACCAATAGTAAACCGAAATGGAACAAAATTTGTTTTGGAAGCCATCCAGAAAAAGACAGCCCCCCCCCCCCCTCCCAAACAAAAAAAAAAAAAAAAAATGAAATACAAGTACTGTAACACATAAGAAACTTCAATGAAATATAACAAAACCAGACTCTGCAACAAAGGCAAATAGTAACCCCTATTATTCTGCAGGAAATGAACTATAGAAATTACAGTGAAAACAAATCCCAAAGGTTTCTGCAAATATGTATGGCTAAAAACAAACAGTTAAAGTGACAATGATCTGCAAAATGATGGAGATATTGTTAGTGATACATAAGCAAAATCAAATATCTTAAACAATTACTTCACATGTGTTTCCAATAATGCAGATTTGAGTAACATCCCCGTTCTTCGGGAAAAAAATTGAGGCATCTCTAGATAGCTAGAATGTAAATGAAGACAGAGTTAGATCCTTACAAAGCTTCATGCATCAAAAGCTCCCTGTCTTGACGGTCTCTCTGTCTTGACCGTCTCCCTGTCTTGACGGTCTCCACCCAAAGATGTTGAGAAAGACTGCAGGTTTAGTAAACCATTAACTTTAATATTTTTAAAAAAAAAAAAATTGAAGAGTTACCTATACCAAATGAGTGGAAAAAGTCACTTGAAGAAGGAGCTGTACCAAATGAGTGGAAAAAGCCACTTGAAGAAGGAGCTGTACCAAATGAGTGGAAAAAACCACTTGAAGAAGGAACTGTACCAAATGAGTGGAAAAAGTCACTTGAAGAAGGAGCTGTACCAAATGAGTGGAAAAAGCCACTTGAGGAAGGAACTGTACCAAATGAGTGGAAAAAGCCACTTGAGGAAGGAGCTGTACCAAATGAGTGGAAAAAGTCACTTGAGGAAGGAACTGTACCAAATGAGTGGAAAAGCCACTTGAAGAAGGAACTGTACAAAATGAGTGGAAAAAGTCACTTGAGGAAGGAACTGTACCAAATGAGTGGAAAAGCCACTTGAAGAAGGAGCTATACCAAATGAGTGGAAAAAGCCCGTGTAACACAGATCTCTACCCCCCCCCCCCAAAAAAATAAAATAAAATAAAGGAAATAGGAGGAAGATAGAAAACTTTCGACTTTAAGTCTGATATCTACTATTTGTAAACTTTTTGAAAGTTTAATAAGAGACAAGATTCTTCAACATATAAAACGTAACAACCTGTTTTCTGAGCACATGCATTTAGTTAGAAATGGCAGGTCATGCATAACTCAACTTGTTGAGGTTATAGATCAAACTCTAATATCATTCATTGATTAAACGAATGAAGTAAATATCATACATTTGGATTTTAGAAAGGCTTTTGATTCTGTACCACATCAACGTCTTCTTAAGAAAGTATAGGTCTATGGCATGCGAAGCACGGCGCATGAATTTATTCATAATTTCTTACAAGGAGGAATTCAAAAAGTGAAGGTTGATGAAGCTTCCTCAGATTGGTCAAATGTTGCGAGTGCTATTCCTCAAAGAAGTATTTTGTAGGGCCCATTCTCTTCTTAATTACATCAATGACTTTCCAGATGTTGTTTAGAACATAACAAAACAATTTGCAGATAATGAAAAGATATATGCTTCCGATAAAAGCGAGGATGACGGTGTTATTTATCAGAGAACTTAGAAATCTAAGTCAGTGGTCCAAAACTTGGCATTTGGCATTTAATATGCAAAACGCAAATCCATGTCCGTTGGACATTAGAAAACAAACTATACTTATATCTTAAGAAAGAAAATGACCAGAAACAAAAGACTGCATCGGTAGAAAAAGAAAATGACCAGAAACAATAGACTGTATCGGCAGAAAAAAGAAAATGACCAGAAACAAAAGACTGCATCGGTAGAAAAAGAAAATGACACTGGAATCATCTTTCTTAGCAGTATGATATTTACAAACTATATAGCACATTGTCAAAATAATACTAGGAATCAGATAGAGAACATTTTCATATCTAGATAGGGATGTGTTTATCTCACTATATAGAACATTTTCATATCTAGATAGGGATGTGTTTATCTCACTATATAGAACATTTTCATATCTAGATAGGGATGTGTTTATCTCACTATATAGAACATTTTCATATCTAGATAGGGATGCGTTTATCGCACTATATAGAACATTTTCATATCTAGATAGGGATGTGTTTATCTCACTATATAGAACATTTTAATATCTAGATAGGGATGTGTTTATCTCACTATATAGAACATTTTCATATCTAGATAGGGATGTGTTTATCGCACTATATAGAACATTTTCATATCTAGATAGGGATGTGTTTATCGCACTATATAGAACATTTTCATATCTAGATAGGGATGTGTTTATCGCACTATATAGAACATTTTCATATCTAGATAGGGATGTGTTTATCTCACTATATAGAACATTTTCATATCTAGATAGGGATGCGTTTATCGCACTATATAGAACATTTTCATATCTAGATAGGGATGCGTTTATCTCACTATATAGAATATTTTCATATCTAGATAGGGATGTATTTATCTCACTATATAGAACATTTTCATATCTAGATAGGGATGCGTTTATCTCACTATATAGAATATTTTCATATCTAGATAGGGATGCGTTTATCTCACTATATAGAATATTTTCATATCTAGATAGGGATGTATTTATCTCACTATATAGAATATTTTCATATCTAGATAGGGATGTATTTATCTCACTATATAGAACATTTTCATATCTAGATAGGGATGTGTTTATCGCACTATATAGAACATTTTCATATCTAGATAGGCATGTGTTTATCTCAGTATATAGAACATTTTCATATCTAGATAGGGATGTGTTTATCGTACTATATAGAACATTTTCATATCTAGATAGGGATGTGTTTATCGCACTATATAGAACATTTTCATATATAGATAGGGATGTGTTTATCTCACCAGTGGCGTACTAAGGGTAAATGGCGCCCGGGGCGACGATGACGGCCCAAGGGGCCAGAATAAAAGGCCAGAATTTGTATCAGCTGTTTTGCACCCAAGACCTCTGGCGCCCGAGGCAACTGCCCCGTCCGCCCCCCCCCCCCCCTGTTAGTACGCTACAGTATCTCACTATATAGAACATTTTCATATCTAGATGGGGATATTTTTATCGCCCAAAGACAGACCATATTTATAGCAGTTAAAGCGCCTTAGGAGCACCATTTAATTTTTTTGGGGAAGCGGGCTTGGGATTTCTTTCCAACCAGGATATTGTTTTTTTCTGTTACCTCAAGATAATAATTTTTCAGCTAATATAATGGATATTTATAGGTTTTTGTTTCCACAAATCAGAGCAAGAATATTTTTTTCAAGCTATTTGGGGCTGGAATTTTCTTTTTTTAAATTCCCCCGTCCGAAAATTAAGTGGTCAGTCCCTAAAGCAATAAGGGTTGAAAGGGTCTATTAAAATGTTTAAGAATCCAGTATTGATTGATGGCGCATTCGAACGTCAGTGTATACATTTTGGTGGGAATCAACTTACCATTTTGGTGAATGTTAATTCGTTTCACGTGGAAAACGTTCCGAGATCTGAGAGTTTCAAGCATCTCGGACTCCGTGCAGCCATCCAAATCTCTAGATCGTACGACACCGCTATATATGAGTTCAGAGATTTGTGTAGAGATACCTTCAAGCTTAGGTGTATATCCTATATCCACAAAACCTTTTGAGCAAAGCAGATTATCAGGGTGAGCTTTACAGCTGCACTTAACAAGTAATTGGGCTAAGCAATTTTTTTTATTTTTTTTGTACACTCTTTAACTTTCTAGCAAGACCCTGATTGGCTTTTTCAATGACAAAAGGTGAAAGCTTTATTAATGTTTGGTTCTCCTCAGTTGATTCTATGATGAGAAAACATGGCTAATTGCCTTGACTTCGAGCAATTTTTTCATCCAAATCGCCGGCCAGGTCCCCACTATAGATTGTTTGTTAGGTTTTCCCATAATGGAAAAACATTACTTCATCACTCGTGCCCCAAATCCACCTTGGAGCACAACAAGGAAAAATAAATTTATACCGATTCATTGCATTTCGCATGTTAAGGCTATATAGTTTGATATGCAGAGTTCTCCATAGGATTTTGAAAGTTGCAGTTTCGGACTCCTTGAAAAAGTTGGAGTCTCAGCATTAAAAATAAGAGTATCAAGAATGAGACCTTCCTTTTTTCCCTTGCAATAATTCAGAACATAATGCGTGTATTGTTGTGTCACCAATATAAATGTCATCAGATTGCTAATGATCATTCACTGTGAAATATTTTGTATTTTATGCTAGCCATTGAATTAGTGGATTTTTCAATAGAAATAATTTTGATAATTCACTGGAGTGAAATATGACAAATATTTTTTTCACTGCGGTCAATAGCCATCGATAACACTATGACCAAGAAATATGACCTGCCATTTCGCAAATTGTTTGGTCCAGTAATAAGAATGGCCACCTATCACTCAAGAATACCAGGCTAAAAATCCCGCAACATGCTCTTTTTTCCTTCAATTTTGTTTGTTTATGTGCTTTTTTTACTTTAATTAGGAACGTGAAGATTGTTACTACTGATATTTTCCGTGCGAATATACATAAGATAATGCAGAACATAAACGGTAACAGCTGACATTATCGCGCGGGATACCGTAAGAAATCTGCTACTTCAATCTGTTATACATATTGATAGCCGATACGTTGGAGCATAAAATAAAAAAAAAAAATTTGCTTGTTCCGAGTGAACAACGGATATAGTTCATCTCATGGGTGAAAAATTCAAGTATGTATTGATATTTTTAAAAAAAATGAAAATTTCAGGCAACAGAGAACAGTGATAATTGTGATTGTTTGTGATGTTACAACTATAACAATTCTCAATGCCTTTACCTTGCCATTCTTTAAGTGTGCGTGCATCTAGAAGGAATCAAGGAAGAGATTACAGTTTCTTTTCTATATTAATTTATTTAATTAGCTTACTTCCATTTGAAATACTAGTAAATAAATTTGCCCAGACACTGGAGGAAGAAACAATTGACCATATTTCATTAACATTTGATTCGTTTCATCCTTAATCAATACAGCATACTACATTCAATTTGTTCTTACACAAACAAACAACAAACTTCTCCACTGTAGGTTTAGGATGAAACTCCTTATGTTCTTGGCCTTCCTCCGTCATCCTCATCATTTCGTTACAGTTTCTTGTTTTAAACGCACACGGACTTTTGTCTTAGTACAATACAATTGTGTGACGTGAAAAAGCGCGCACAAGCCACTGACGTTATAAGAAAAACGAGTAACACTTCAGCTAAAACACCAAACGCTGGAAACGAGTCGGAGTACCTCCTGCACAATGCCAAGCATACATTCTGCAGACTCCTCCCCGCAAGTGATTTTAGCACCACCTTTAGTTGGAAGAAGCAGTCTTCCATTCTTTCACTTTTAACTACACTTGACTCCTCACCATAAAGTGCTCCAAGTTCTGTGACGGCATCTATTCCATAATCACTCATCTGCAGCCTTGCGTTTTCACCAAAAAAGTATTAAGTTGACATCGGAAAAGCACACGTTTGATAATCACTCTAAAACGAAAAGAAAATACCTCCCAAAATCTTGGCACTATTTTGCTAAATATGGTATGCAACAAAATGCAATTGTTCCAAACATCGCGGAGGGCTTTAAAGAACGATAGTTTAAAGTGTGATGAAAGATGCATATATATATATATATATATATATATATATATATATATATATATATATATATATATATATATATATATATATATATATATATATATATATATATATATATAAGTGAACTTTCTCTCTCTTATATAATTATCATTCTTTGAAATAATTGCATAGTATTAGGTCCATGCATTTCAATTACTTGGTGAAATAACTAGAAAATATTACGAAAGAGAACAAAATTGCATTTAATGTTTTATTAGCAATAGGAAGGGAGTTTATTTAGCACCTGGATCAATAAGGGCTGAGTTAACAGAAAAATCCGACTATCAGCCAGTCACTGCAACACACCATATCTACTTACTATATATATATATATATATATATATATATATATATATATATATATATATATATATATATATATATATATATATGTAAATCTTTTTTTGGACAGTGATTTTGTATATCTTGACTTGAGAGCATATAGAATATTCATATTCAGTCAGACCTCGTCTCCAGGTCAAGGTCACAACAAGGGGTAATATAAGACAGTATTCAGGCTCTCAATTTTTCACCCCGACGGGTAGTTTGATGAAACTTTACCCAGGTCTTGACCTTCTTATCATATCATAGTCAAGTCGCTAGCTCAAACGTCAAGCTTATCAGTAGAGAGGTCACAAGACGGGAATATTATCTGCCGTTTGTGGTGCACTTGTTGTTTTGTTTTTTTTTTTGTATGCAAAAGACAGGAATGTTCCGAATTCTGATGCAAATATCTACTTTGTAAAGGTAAAACATATTCAGCAAATGACCCATTTAGGATTTAGATCAACTAGTTGCAGAGAAAAATGATAACCAAACGTTTCGATTTAAAACTTGTGCTCTTATTTCTCAAACTTAAATTTGGCTGAGATGGTCAAAATCAGCTTTGAATTGAATTAAGTCCAAGTTGACATGCCTCACAATAAGAAATAAATAGGTATATCTTCAAAATTACAAAGCGGTTTTTTTTTTTTTTTTTTTTTTCTTCTCTTTTTTTTTTCGCTCTAATCACAATCATTTAATTTTGCCCTGAAAAAATACACCAATTACAAATTCGCGAAAATAATAATAATAATAATAATAATAATAATAATAATAATAATAATACTGTTCGACAGATAGCAGCACCAAATTAAGATACCACAAAAACTTAGTAGGGTTGGAAGTTCGAAAAGTTGGCACAGCGAAAATACCCCGCTATATATTACATGTTTACTATTATTATAGTATTGCTGAAAGTTTGCATCCAGCTAGAAAAACGCTTGACTATTACAAGAATGTTATAACCTATTTGTCTGTAAATCCCCGAACAGATTAATGTTGGGGTAACGCTGTCACATTTCACATCTGTCGTTCAGGGTTTGATCCCAATGTTCCAAGTGCATGGGTAAGCATTTACCTATCCAAAGTCGATGGGTTTCTTCCTTTTCTTGTGTTTCAAGGACCACATCATGCCATCAGAGCGCATTAGATAAGTTGCAAAAATTTGTTGTGCAATTTACATCAGATTTTTTTTAACACAATAATTTGGCCGTGGCCTGCATGTCGAGCCCGTCCACAAGCTTTTTTTCTAAACTTGCTCTGCACACATCAAGATGTCACCACATACGAACTAACACGACTCTGAGGAGAACCGTACTTGAGAAGCTGACCTCATAAAAGCTACAACAATGAGATTAATCTAGGGCGTAAATTGAGGGATTGGTGTCCAGACAGACATGCCGTGGAGAACCGTACTTGAGAAGCTGACCTCATAAAAGCTACAACAATCAGGTTAATCTGGTGCGTAAATTGAGGGATGGGTGTACAGACAGACATGCTTTGGAGAACCGTACTTGAGAAGCTGACCTCATATAATAGCTACAACAATGAGGTTAAACTAGGGCGTAAATCGAGGGATGGGTGTACAGACAGACATGCACACAGACACTAAAGTGATTGCTATCTGAAGCTTCTGCTAAGGGAATGACAAAAAAGTAATAAATGCATTCTAAAAACGGATTAATTTAAAACAAGTCTTATTGAAATGGGTCATTTGATGCATACAACATTAAAATATTGTTAACAATATGACAGGTGGATTCTTGCTATGCTCTTTCTTGTTGGGCTGATAGTAATTTGGTTATATACTTGGATTAATTTATGCAAATTGAGAGACAGATTATATTTCTGTAAACCTGGTCCCAAGATTACAAACCATTTTCACGCTCAAACTCAGAATCATGATGTTTGATTGGCTGATATCAAATCACTAACCAGTCAGATGTCAGCATCTGGAGTTAAAGCAGAGTTTTTTTTATAATCTCAGGGCCTAGCCCCGGCTTGACTAAATTTCTCCATTTCTTTCGTCGAACTGAGATCTTATGGTATCTCGCGTACAATACTTTTTGTAAATATTGAGATTTTAGTCAGAGATAGAGAGATAGTAAAATGGATAACAAATAACTCTTTAGTATTAGATTTTTGTATGCATGGGAATATTTTTTCTTCTAATAAGATTTGAGAAATTTCTTAGATTTGAGGAAGTCCTCAAATTCTTCATAAAGAGACAAAACACGACTATTTATAGGCGAGTTTATTTTTATTGAAATTTTAGCCCACAAAACCTGCTTAATTAACAGTGAACAAAATAAAAAATAAAAATTAACAAATATTGTCAACTAAGTTAGAATAATACAAAGAAATTAAAATTTGAGGAGGAGATATTGTGATGTTTAGTGAAACTGGAGCCCGATAACCATGATCAAGATAAAATCATAATGTATAAGTAGAAATAGATAAGCAGGAACAATGTTATAATGAAGGCCTTATTGTAAGTGAACGCTGTATTAGTTTAAACAGGTTTGGTTTGGTTTGTTGGTTTTAATGGCACTTTTAACACATTATTGACTATATCATGCCAAGTAAATGGGACCTAAGTGCCTTTCCACGATAAGGCAGCCAACCCGCGCTGACCTGGGCTGATATAAAAGATGTAACCATTGGTTTACGAGTCTGATGCTCAACTGAGTTACGGCGACTCACTCTGACAATACCAATACTATAAAATCAGGTCCAGATGTAGCTCATGAGCAGCACACGTCATTTCAAAGGCAACTGCTTTGCATACCTTTTGGCACACAATGTACCCGTTTACATTCGAAAATGGACTTGTTGGGTGAGTTTATTTATATTATTTTGGCAAAAGACCAAAACAATGACAGACTCCATATATATGTAAAAGCTTTTATTACTTGCATCGTTATGTTGATGACATGGAACATGGTAAAAAGACATGGACTTTAAAGTATCTACTTAATTAATTCAAGTACACATATATGTACAGAATTTCATATTTAAACTTCATTAGTATAAATACAGGTAGGTATAGAACATCATACAGTAACTCCGTCAGTAATGCCATCAATTATTTTTAATTTTTTGATGCTGAAGAAAAGTACTGTATTTACTTGTGTATAAGTTGAGTCCGACAGTAAAAAACACAGACCCTGATATGCAGGCATATCATGTGCCATCAGATCAGGCTCTATGTTGTCTGTTCTACTGACTACTCTTAACAAACTGCATAGACCCAGATCTGCTGGTGCATTATGTGAAGGTATATCTGGGTCTATGCAGTTTGCAGTTGGATCATCCTTATAAGCGAGTACTTACGGTATACTCTATGTAATGAACTCACAAGATCTTCTAAAACAATGAACTACTTAAATCAGTTAGTGCTCAAGAATATGATTTTTTGGTTTGCTATACTGTTATGGTAAATAAAGATGTCACAGGTTTATTCTATGTTACAACAGTGATTTATTGGTTTGCTATACTGTTATGTATGGTAAATAAAAATGTCACAGGTTTATTTCTATGTTACAATAGTGATTTATTGGTTTGCTATACTGTTATGGTAAATAAAGATGTCACAGGTTTATTTTTATGTTACAATAGTGATTTATTGGTTTGCTATACTGTTATGGCAAATAAAGATGTCACAGGTTTATTCATATGTTACAATAGTGATTTATTGGTTTGCTATAATGTTATGTATGGTAAATAAAGATGTCACATGTTTATTTCCACGTTACAATAGCAATTTATTGATTTGCTATACTGTTATGGTAAAAAAAGTTGTCACAAGTTTATTTCCATGCTACAATAAATATGTCAGACATACTGTAAAAACGACTAAACATCATGCCTCAATACCTGTTGACAGCCTGCAAAAAGCAAGTATTTCAAATATGCCTAGACATATACTGATAGCCATATTGCTTGAAGCATGTATGACTAGCCCTGGGGAAAATACTACTACAAAACTTTGCCAACACCTGCAAGCTGTAGACAAATATATGACAATAATACACATGGAATTATGTACACGTTGAAAAATACACGGAATTACATGTAAATCACACACATGTAACCAACCACCTGCATACCATTCAATTCTCTAAAGTCAGTTAAAAGTATTGTTGAATATGAAGTAATCAAGATTGTACAAAGAAAGGTCTGACAAATAAAAATGTTGTCTTTTCATTGAGTATCCAAACATGGTTTGACACAATATATACTTATCAGTAATATCAGGGTTCTCAATATACATATACCCTCAGGTTTTGATGCTTGGACTTTAAATTTGAACCATTTCTGACGCATGGAAATTCCAAAAGGTTTGTTTTTATAATGCACGTTCATTTGGGCCGGAGCATCAGTCTTAATTACCCTTGATTCGTCTCTGGCATAATTTCCTACTGAGTGCGCACTGTCCATAACAAATTGACTGTATGCACCAGTGATCGACATTTGCTAGACAACTGTTTACACCTTGTTGGCCAATAATATCGCACCTATGGAAAATCAATATGAACTGAGCAGAGCTAACAGGTCACTGATGTCACGCTTAGGTGGGCATAACTGAACCAAGGTTAGATTGTTTTGAGATTATCTTTGATGTTTATAATAGCTAGATGAAGAGGGATTCAATTATGAATTGATTGGATCAACTTCTGATCAAATATTGGCGCTTGTTTGATTGCCCATCAACATACATGAGATTCTACTGGCGGTAGGACAAAAATACTGTTTTATAGGCCGTCTACCACTCATACCATTTTACAGTTGAAATCTACCCTACCACTTTTGAAAAATAAAAGATTATTATTTTTATTATTAATATTATTTTAGGACTTAAAATTGTTATATTTGTGCATTCTATCCCCATATTAGAGAAATCAGTGGGAACCAGTCTAGTGGGGACCGGAAATCTTATACTGATGCAATGATTTGTCGCTGAGTAATCAGATTATGATGGCTAAAATGTGCACACAACAAGCTGTTAATTGATTACCTTAGTGTTGTAATCTGGAGAGTTTAAGGCCAAATGTGGGATATTTTATGAGGGTGTTATAAATAATAAATGGATGAATGGTGGTAATGGCTTTCAAGTCTTTGAATCAAAATTGGCTGACCTTTAGCGGAGGTGAGATAAAAAGGAGAGATCGACCCAAAAATGATTTTGGCAGAAACACTTGAGTAAGTATTTTGATTTTTTGTATTCTTTAATCGTTATTGGGTTATTCAAGATGTTTTAAGAGGAATATTTAAGGGCTGTTGATATTTGTTTCAGTTCAATTCACATCAAAATGACAAAACATAAGCTTTCTCCTAATGCTTAAATAAACACTGACTAATAAATATGAAACTCGGGATTACATCTCATGTCCAACTCAGAAACTTTCTCCTCAGGTTGAACTTAGATTGGAGGCGTGTTGGAGAGCAGTCAAACAACCTTAAAAATCCAGCCACAGGAAAACTAAAGTTTAAACTTTCTTGCAGGCTGAGCATGGTTGTTTTGTCATTGCCACATTATAATGATACAGAGAAGACATTCTCTATTCTTCATAAAATAAAGTGATTCAAGGCGAAATCTGGACAAGAAAACTGCTGAGGGCCTGTTAAGTGTGAAACTTAATAATCATAATGAATATCATCAGTGGTCACCAGTCAGTGATCTTCTGAAGGAAACTAAAAATGCTTGTGGACTTTTTAAAAAAAAATCTTTGCAGTAAACTACAAGATATACAGCTCTTCCTTTTTCACTGAATTGTCATACATTGGCTTGTATTAATAAATCACAATGACTCAAAGAAGTATATTATCTTTTCTGTCTCAGTCTCAGAAATGACCTGCCAGTGATGATCATTCCGATCCTCAGAATCCAAAGAAACAGAAAATTAATAACAATTCTGAGGGAAAGGAGAATAAATTTCTTAAAGTTGTTAAGAAATCTTTAGCATCAGTTTGCTCCACTAATAACAAACAATCCCAACTATGAGCTCACAACTAAAACGACTCCTGAGATTTCAGTTTTGACTCCTAAGATTTTCATTATGACTCTCGAGATTTTGGTGTCAAGGGTCAAATGACTCTTAAGTTTTTAAATCTGTTGAGAACTCTGAATATTAAAAAAATTTAAATAATGTATAAAAAATTTAAAATCAAATTCTTGAGCATTGATTAAACATTAGTAAAAAATATTTTATGAATTCTTCAATTGATTTGTGTGTAATCATCAAGGATCATAATCTATAATTTGATATAAAATACATAAAGTTAAAAAGTATTTTACTGAAATACAAAGTCAAGCTGATTGAAGACATTTTAAGAAGAAGAAAATGGAATCTCAATAGAGAGACATGTAGCAGTTTCAATATAAAGCACTTGTTTTATATTGCACATACATGTAGTTAAGTTAACACATGGACAAAGAAAATTACATAAAAATCGGCAAGTTGTCAAAAAGAGTATTGTAAAAAATGTAAAATTTCTAAACCTAAACATAAGATAGAACTACATGAAGAAAGATAAAAAATTTTGTCAACCTTTCTGTAATGTTTTTTTCTTTATCTACATGCTTTAAATGTGCCAAACATCTTTAAATTCAGACTGGTGAAAAAATTCCTATTATACCTACTTATTTTACTTATAGATTTGTTAATAATTTCAGCTCAATTAATTGTATACCACTGTAAGCAAGGTATGACAGACTATTGATGATTTGGTATGGTTAAACATTAGTTTTATAGCTAACTATCCATTTGAAGATGAAATCTACAATTACAGGAATATATTCTATAAATCTCAGTGATTTCACTGACCTGATGTAAGGGAGGTAACTCATCATTGGAGGGTATCAAATGGCCTTAACAAGAGCAGTAGACAGCTGTTCAGATTTGTGTCGATGTAGCTGAATTTGATACACGATACATGATACATAACATTTTATTTAATGTCGGTGGTAAAATACATAAAACACTAGCTCTGGACAAGCTATTTTACAAACTAAATCTCTTAAGTTCATACCTGATACTGATTGTCAAACACGCTGGCCATTTTAAAACATTTATATAAATGATTGAAAGCTTCTATAAATTTAAGCAAACATACATTAGGAAAAACAAATATGAATGCATCATGTACAGAAAATTGTTGAAAATGTAAAGTACAGGAATATTAGCATTCTGATCTATTATAAAAATGGTTTGATAACAACGGACAAATCAGTCATTCAAAATTGCTGAATAAATATTGCAATAAAAATAGATATTGATTATATTTGTGCTATACTCAATCTTCTATCACTAAACTTGATAAAATACACTGATACCCTACAAAAATGCAATTTAGTCACTGTAACCTAATTCAACAGTAGTTGTTTTACTTTTTAAAGCACTGTAAGTAACATAATATAATGAATTTTAAAGGAATAGCAAAGAATTCATTTTTCTGATAGATGCAAGAAAATTAATACTTACTGTATATTTTCAAAAATTAGTTGCATAGTTCTTTCATATTTCATTGTTTTATGTGTCTTCACATCATAAAAGATATGTATCCTAAGTAGAGAAAAATAAAAATCTAGTATCTTGTTCCAAAGTGTGAGTCTGTACATTCAAAAGACGCAAGTACAGTATAAATTTTTTTGCTTTTTATGCTTTATAGCTCAATGCATAATTCAGTCATCAAATAGATCAGGGCATTTTGTTTTATTTCTCACAAATGTCCATGTTATGTTGTTCTTCATGTTAGTTTCAAGTTTTCTTTTCCTTTTAGAAGCAAGATTATCTACTTACGCATTTGTACATGCACCTCAATTTCTTCAAGAGGATATAAATATTAGTAGCTTGACAAGAATATTGTTAAGATAAATTATTCTGACACAATCATTAAACTGAAAAAATGGAAAAAAAAGAAAGCTGTTCAAAAAGTATTTTGTAGAAAACATACAGTATAAAAGAAATATATGTATATCACAATTTGATCTTTTTGATAAAGTATTATTTGATATAGAAGTAGACGGGTCGAATAATATTCTTCCTGTCAACAAGGAATTTCCTTCTAGATCCAACTTTTGAGGTTTGTATGACTGAATATGGGAAAGGGCGAGGTGGGACTACATTTTAACACACCCCTCTCCCAAAAATATAATTGAAAAATCAAGTGGCTACTAACCTGGTATCAAATAGCATGCAATATGTTACGGTAAATTAACTTCATTAGCAAAACAAAAATATACTTTTATTTCCTTAAATGAATTTTCAAAGGTTAACACTAATGATGCAGCAAAACTGAAAATCCGATTCACTGCTTACTTTTAAGATTCAATCTTTTCTTTGTGCCTTGCTCATATTTTAAAATTCAATATTGTTTTGTTTTTGTTCTAAAATATATGGTAAAGTCCAAGTAGTGTGAGTGGATAAAAAATGTCAAAATCTCTTTTCATACCATTTCATAAATTTCTTCTAAAAGTGGAAATGATATTATAATTAAGCAAAATTAACTGCCCTGAAAAATATACAATCAATAATTTAAAATGGAGATAAAAGAACAGAGAAAAGTTATTGTTATTGAATTCTTTACAAATTCAATTTCAGTTACCGTATATACTCTTGTATAAGCTAATACCAACTACAAACTGTATAGACCCAGATCTGCCGGCGCATTATGCGCCGGCAGATCTGGGTCTATGCAGTTTGTAAGGACTAATCAGTAGAACAAACAACATAGACCCTGATCTGCCAGTGCATTATGCGATGGTAGATCCGGGTTTATGTTGTTAACATTTAGACCCATCTTATATGCGAGTATATATGGTATACCTAGAATCTCAAACTTGTTTTTGGCAATGTGTATATCAAATGGTTATAGATTCAATGACATATTCTTCACTTTGGGTTATTTGCTTGTTTGGTTGGTTGGATTTTCTGCACTCATAATGAATTAAGCTCCTGCCAGGTGAATCTGTTACAGGGCTTGAGTTCAAATTACTTTGCATGTTTGTCTGGATAATCGTTTTTCTATTTATCACATATTAAAGTGAAGAATTTGGTAAATAAAATGGATTTCTTCTTAGACTCGTGATAAAGAAAAATTAATTAAAAATTTGTACTGTATTCGATCAAATACCCACACAAGCCATAATAAGTGCACACTCCTTGTTTGGGTCAAAACTCCTAAAAAAATATCCTTTACTGAGCACAGACTTGTAGATCTCTGTATGACTCGAGGGAGGTAAGCAGCTGCTAAAACCTACATAGAACATCATAATCATATTGTAACTTACTGCACTGCACGTCTGATGTCTCATTACCATTTAAATTTATTGGTTGAAGTTTCAAAAAACAAATTTCATACATACTTTATTCAGTGGGAGCATATTAGGAGAGAAAATGCACCTCCAACGTAGAGAGCTTCCAACACAGGTGAAGGGAACCTCACTCTCATGATAGGGACATTCTTTACGATATTGTCAGCATCTGCTTATTACGATGAGGTTGAAGACGACACAATTTACCCAAATAAATAATTTTTAAAGTGTGGGTTTATGTCAAATACAGTACAAGGAATTCCATAAAATGTAACGCAGTAAACATACATTATGAAGCTTGTAGTATACTAGCATTTACAAACATCTACAACAAATGAACAATCATACACACTAATTCCATGACAAGCAACTACAATAAGATGGCCTGCATATACACAGGTCACTTTTTTTTACACTAGTACCTCTGCTTCTGGATGAATAAAAAAGAAAAAAGAACCAGTCTTCCTGATCCTTAATTAAATATGAAATATGTCTGATACCACACATATAGAACTATGGGCATTCTTTTGAATCTTCAAACTGGAATAAGGCAAAACAAATTATTTCAACATATTATTGACTTGCATAATAGAGTAAATACCTCTGAGATTCAAGTTTTATCAACTACAAGTCACTGTGTAGCAATTTATAAAAGAAAGAAATCTTTAGGAAATATTTGCCTAAATTTTGTAAAAATGGGGGTGGCCCTATCATAAAGCATGGACTTAGCATCAAGCATGGACTTATCATCAAGCATGGGACATAGCATCAAGCATGGGACTTAGCATCAATCATGGGACTTATCATCAAGCATGGGACTTAGCATCAAGCATGGGATTTAGCATCAAGCATGGGGCTTATCATCAAGCATGGGACTTAGCATCAAGCATGGGACTTAGCATCATGCATGGGACTTAGCATCAAGCATGGGACTTATCATCAATCATGGGACTTATCATCAAACATGGGACTTAGCATCAAGCATAGGACTTAGCATCATGCATGGGACTTAGCATCAAGCATAGGACTTAGCATCAAGCATGGGACTTATCATCAAGCATGGGACTTATCATCAAGCATGGGACTTATCATCAAGCATGGGACTTAGCATCATGCATGGGACTTAGCATCAAGGATGGGACTTATCATCAAGCATGGGACTTAGCATCAAGCATGGAGTTATCATCAAGCATGAGACTTATCATCAAGCATGGGACTTATCATCAAGCATGGGACTTAGCATCAAGCATGGGACTTAGCATCATGCATGGGACTTAGCATCATGCATGGGACTTAGCATCAAGGATGGGACTTATCATCAAGCATGGGACTTAGCATCAAGCATGGGACTTATCATCAAGCATGGGACTTATCATCAATCATGAGACTTATCATCAAGCATGGGACTTATCATCAAGATGGGACTTAGGATCATGCATGGGACTTATCATCAATCATGAGACTTATCATCAAGCATGGGACTTAGCATCATGCATGGGACTTAGCATCAAGCATGGGACATAGCATCAAGCATGGGACTTATCATCGAGCATGGGACTTATCATCAAGCATGGGACTTAGCATCAAGCATGGGCTTATCATGAAGCATGCACTTATCATTAAGCATGGGGAAGGACAGATTTAAATAATGGGAATTTTCTTGAGAACATTTAATGAAGTGAACAAAGGTAGGGCTTGTAAACAGGAAGCTTGATTTTATCACTTTTTGTTGAATTTTTTATGCAATTGTTTAAAAATTACAGCAAATCATGCAACCATGCATCATAGAATAGATCCAGAGGTCTTGGCCTATGCTGTTCACAGTGAAGAGTTCAGTATACACTTATAACATGGTTAAAATCAGAATACACATTTCTCTGCCAATATGATGCAATTAAAAGGAAACATGCTAGCTCAAACAGGAACCATAACTCCATTAAATATACTGGAAAATGGTTAAAATCAAATTTAACCTAGGTCTTTTTAATGAAAAGCCTCATACAAAATTTTGTCTCAATTCACAAAAGTCCACCAAAGTTTTTTAGTACAAATAACAAAGTCCACCAAAGTTTTTTTGTTCAAATAAAATATATGACAGCTGAGATATGATGGAACGTGACAGACATGCATGCGTAATGCTGTATGCTACCATCATTGATATCGTGGGGGATTAAATATTGATTAAATATTGTTTACTTATCTCTTTAGGCTAATACAAGTATTACTGAGTGAATATAAAACTTCTTACATTAGCACTGAAAATACTTTAAATATATCAATAACATAAATCCATACAATCTTGATTATTGAGCTCTACAATAAATGCTAGTTCTATATATTAATTTCAGGTGATTCCAGGCATTCATTCAATAGGAATATATGTCTAAAAATGTAGTTATGCAAATTGCGAAAGAAACAAATCGAGGATAAAAACTGCTCATTTTTGGATGCAAATATCTACAAAAAATTCAATACTCAATAAAAAAAGAAATTCTGATAGTTCTAAGTATTTCCTCTCTCAGTTCCAAGTTATTTCCCTTTCTCACTAGACAAACAACAGTCAATCTTGGTATTTTAGTTTTCCCCCAAGTTCAGTAAATGTGACATAAAACTTTCACGCTTTTCTCGAGGACAATACATATCTCACATTAAATTGATTTTATTTCTTGTGAATTCAGCTGTCTTGCTAAAATGACACAAGTGTTGTGCTTACAAACATTTTGTGATGTAAATTTTTAATCATCAAGCTGGAAGAAGTTATAAATCAAAAGTTACATAAAGAATGCATCAATTTACATAAAGAATGCATCAATTTACATAAAACCATTCATATATTGTGTAATTTGTTCACTGTCATTAACATAATTTACATGTGTGCATATGCAAAGATATTTACAAACTTTGTATATGACAGCAGACTTTATCATTGTTAGCATACATTTACTTTTATCAAGTAAAAATGATTACAGACAAATATGTGCATGTTTCTGTTGTGTCATTCATTCATGATTACCTGGGCAATTGTATTGTTTTTCACTGGATATATATATATGGATTACAGGTTTCAATTTATATTTAAAACTTCATGTATATGCCTTGCATTTCTAAATGTAAATACAGTGGGTTTATGCATACAGCTGGGTGTTAAATTCTTCTTGCCTAACAAGTTCCCATGCACCTTAATTCCTTTCCTTCAACTGGGTTCAATTTTGTTGGGGTTAGGGTGCTAGTGCATGAGATGTTGATATGACCATCCATTCAGAAGGAGCAGTGATAACAAGATTTTCAAGGTTTTTAGCACCATTTTCATTTAGGACCAGCTAGATATCATAAGAAATCTTTCAGTGAAAACCCAATATTGATCCGACTATTCAGTCAGGAAGGGTAGCGATAACAAGATTTTCAAGATAGCTGCTGTGGTGGCTATATTGGATGTGTGAGCAGCACCATTTTCATTTATGACCAACAAGACATCATAAGAAGTCTTGTGGTGAAAACCCCATGTGAATATGAATTTCCGATCAGGAGAAGCAGTGATAAGATTTTCAAGATGGCTGCTGTGGTGGCCATATTGGACATCAGATCAGCACTCATTTTTCAGGACCAACTAGACTTCAGAAGAAGTCTATTATTTAAAACCTCATTTTGATATGACCATCTATTCAGGAGAAGTAGTAATAACAAGATTTTCAGTGGTCATATTGGAAGTCCGAGGAGCAGCATTTTCATTTAGGACCAACTAGGCCATGGAATGAATTTGTGTGTAATGTTTCATGGCAATCCTCCAAGTAGTTAGGGAGAGTAGCGATAACAAACTTGTGCTAACAGACGGACAGACGACAGATAACAGACAACAGGCCATCCCATAAGCTTTCCTGGTCTATGACCAGTAGAGCTAAAATCCACTGTAAAGTAAAATCATGTTGCAAAAACCACTTTGTATATGGACTTACAAAAAGACTGACAGATGGATACATTGCTATTGCTATATCACCATGGATCTTTGATCAGGTTGGTGGTGTGGGTGGTCAAAAGGTTATTTTGCTATCCTTGGTGAATAATTCAAATTTCATTTTCCAAGGTATCTAAAAGTATATTGGCATTTTCCTTTATGATAAAATATAAATGTTTAAATGTTGCCCTAAAAGATGGCACACACATAATGCCAAGGGACATAACTTTTGAGCTACTGGGAACCATTTGCAGGATGAAATCCATTACAATAACCTGAATACTCAGAATTGGCACGTTTGTTTCATTTAGCAACAGCAGTATACATATCTACCTGGAAAATGGAATCTCGGAGAAATGTAAGTAAATATCACATTTGACATCTGTTTCATACTTGGACAATGTACATGTATACACAAAAGCACTTTATACCTACTCTTACTTCAAATGAAACAAAGATTAGCAAACATATGGATGAGTGTCTATAAAATCTGAACAACAGCTTCCAAAAAAAAATAATTTGTTTCCAAATAAATCTTTTGATCAATCCAAACTGAGTCACACAAGACTTTAACTGACAGCAATAGGTAACCTTGTGTAAACTGGAATCACAGAATAATACAGCTGTTTGCTTTAACTGTTTCAAGTTTGATGCAATGTTCTTCAAAAAGAAAATGCAATGCATGATATTATCAATCTAAGGTCATGGGTCAATTGTTTTAAACATAAAGTAAAACATAAAGTTAAACATAAAGTAAAACTTTATATTTAAAACAAAACAAGAAGTTTTTTATTGTCCATAATTAAATGAAAACCACAAAGTTACATATTAATTTCTAACATCATTGTAACTTTTATCCACATACATCCAGGTTTGTGTCAATTAACATTCATGTTAGGATATTACATACATTTTTAAGAAAATGAGATGTAAAGTTACAGGATGGTACCATACCTAATACATGTGGGACCATCAAAAGGTAGCAATGGTACCACACCTAATACATGTGGGACCATCAAAAGGCAGCAACAGTACCATACCTAATACATGTGGGATTATCAAAAGGTAGTGACTGTATCACACCTAATACACGAGGAACCATCAGAAGGTAGCAATAGACAACTTTTGTTCAAATTTCAAGAGACACTTCAGCAACAAGAATTAACAGATCTTGTTAGGCTTCAACATTTTTTCAAATGATTAGATGATTATAATAATGAAAAGAATAATCTCAGTGTTGCTCATCTTTGTTGATATCCTCCCGTTCGTCTCCCCAGTTTTTGATAGCACCGCCACGCTTCATCATGATTTCTCGCTTCCATGCTGGAGCATCCTGGAGTTCCTGCTCCATCTGCCTCCTCTCCTCTTCCTGCAGACGCAGCATCTCTTTCCTCTTCTCCTCAGTTTCTTTGGTCTAAAATATAAATTGTCACAGCTATGTATAGTTAAGGTTGAGAATTTATTGAACATCAGAAAATGTGTAGTCAGGTCTTGTTTATTTGACTTTCAGGAGCTGCAGTGGCTCCGTGGATAGCATGCCAGACTCGCATGCCAAAGGTTGCAAGTTCAAATCCTTCCCAGATCATTTGCTATGGTGTCTTTCTGGGCAAGGCAATTTACTACATTTGCCTCGCCATTATACAACCTATCAAATGTTGATGTGACTTTAAAAACCAAACAAACAAACAGATTATATGACTTTCATTCATTTGAGCATAATATTCATACATTATGCAGCCAAAAAATCCATAAATTTCTGTAGTAATTGCCACTTTTTGAAACAGCTGTAGAGGTTAAATGACTTGTTTGATTTATTGGAGTTATGTATTAAAATATTGAGCAATTCATAACAGTTTAACATAAATGTAGTCGTGGTAAAAATATGGAATTATACAGAAATAACATGAATTTGACAAATGATCATGAATGTTACATATTTATTTTTATTATGAAGATCTTTGGCCATTTGATCTTGATTTTTGGGTCCATATTTTTAAGTACCGTGTATACTCGTGTATAAACCCAAACCAACTGCAAACTGCATAGACCCAGATCTGCCGTCGCATAATGCACCGGTGGATCTGGGTCTATGCAGTTTGTAAGGACTAATCAGTAGAACAAACAACATAGACCCTGATCTGCCTGCACATTATACAATGGAAGATCAGGGTCTGTGTTGTTTGCATTTGGACCCGACTTATATGCGAGTACATACGGTATCTTTTTAAAGGGGCAAAGTAACCTAAAATAGCCAGGTTAATCCAACAGAATAAGAATAAATGCATGGGAATATTACAAATATACCATATATACTTGCTTATAAGTCAAGTCCAACTGCAAACAACAAAGACCCTGATCTGCCATCGCATGATGCACCAGTAGATCTGGGTCTATGCTGTTTGATCTACTCACTACTCCTAACAAACTGCATAGACCCAGATCTGTTAGCACATTATGCAATAGCACATCTGGTCTATGCAGTCTGTAGTTGGACCTGACTTTTATGCAAGTGTATATGGTACTGGTATGTATAATAATATGGACATTTGTAAAAAAAAAGTGTCAACTATCATAGAACTCAACTGGATTTTTGGAACAAGGGACTCCTTTATAAATTATTATATCTTTATGCAATCTCAATTTTATCTGGACAATTCAACATTTTCATGCAAGTCATTTAAGTTCTGTCTTATATCAGGAACAGTGTTATAATGAAATGGGACCCATGACCATATCTGTCTTATATCAGCAACAGTGTTTAATGAAATGGGATTTATGACCATATCTGTCTTATATCAGGAACAGTGTTATAAGGAAATGGGATCCATGACCATATCTGTCTTATATCAGGAACAGTGTTATAATGAAATGGGATACATGACCATATCTGCCTTACATCAGGAACAGTGTTATGATGAAATGGGACCCATGACCATATCTGTCTTACATCAGGAACAGAGTTATAATGAAATGGGACCCATTACCATATCTGTCTTATATCAGGAACAGTGTTATAATGAAATGGGACCCATGACCATATCTGTCTTATAATCAGGAACAGAGTTATAATGAAATGAGACCCATGACCATATCTGTCTTATAATCAGGAACAGAGTTATAATGAAATGAGACCCATGACCATATCTGTCTTATATCAGGAACAGTGTTTTGATGAAATGAGACCCATGACCACATCTGTCTTATATCAGGAACAGTGTTATGATGAAATGGGACCCATGACCATATCTGTCTTCTATCAGGAACAGTGTTATAATGAAATGGGATACATGACCATATCTGTCTTATATCAGGAACAGTGTTACAATGAAATGGGATACATGACCACATCTGTCTTCTATCAGGAACAGTGTTATAATGAAATGGGATACATGACCACATCTGTCTTATATCAGGAACAGAGTTATCATGAAATGAGACCCATGACCACATCTGTCTTATATCAGGAACAGTGTTATGATGAAATGAGACCCATGACCATATCTGTCTTATATCAGGAACAGTGTTATGATGAAATGAGACCCATGACCATATCTGTCTTATATCAGGAACAGTGTTATGATGAAATGAGACCCATGACCATATCTGTCTTATATCAGGAACAGTGTTATAACGAATGGCCTTATAGTGAGAGAGTGCTGTATGTAATATTGCTTACATAAAGTATGAAACTGTGTCTAAGTAAGACAAAGTAGTTTTCTTATTAGATCTAATATTGCCAAAGTATTAGCAAGACTGTTTCAGATTGCAAGATCACTGAAATGAGTTGAGATGTGTCTATAAAAGCCAGGTTGTAGAATTTATGTATTACTGAGATAAGCACAGAATTTGTTTAAAATCTGCATAATATGTAGGATTAAGCAAAAGGAGTTTGATTGGTATAACAGTGCCCAAGAAAGAAACTGGACTGGTGGTATAACAGTGCCCAAGAAAGAAACTGGACTGGTGGTATAACAGTGCCCAAGAAAGAAACTGGACTGGTGGTAAAACAGTGCCCAAGAAAAAAACTGGACTGGTGGTATTACAGTGTCCCAAAAAAACCAACTGGACTGGTGGTATAACAGTGCCTAAAAATAAACTGGACTGGTGGTATAACAGTGCCCAAAAAAAAAAAACAAACTACATTTGCATTTGTAAAACACATATGCCACCCCACACCCACCCCAAGCAGACCAAAAAGTCTAAATACACAGAGATAAAAAATGTAGAAAATGTTAACAATATTGCTATAATGGCATGAAAATCTAATCAGGTAATCTATCTATGTGAATCTTTATTTGATCAGCAACCTATGTTTATGCTCTGTTTATTGGGAATGGTGGCATAATGGTACTGAACAAACTTTGTAATTGATACTCTTCTATCAGTTATCGCTGAAAAACATGCAAAAATGTGTCTGAACATAGTTTGGAAGAATGTCTAATTAAGTGTGAGAGGCAGAACAGTGTCCAAGTAAGTGTGAGAGGCAGAACAGTGTCTAAGTAAGTGTGAGAGGCAGAACAGTGTCCAAGTAAGTGTGAGAGGCAGAACAGTGTCTAAGTAAGTGTGAAAGGCAGAACAGTGTCCAAGTAAGTGTGAGACAGAACAGTGTCCAAGTAAGTGTGAGAGGCAGAACAGTGTCCAAATAAGTGTGAGACAGAACAGTGTCCAAGTAAGTGTGAGAGGCAGAACAGTGTCTAAGTGTGAGAGGCAGAACAGTGTCCAAGTAAGTGTGAGAGGCAGAACAGTGTCCAAGTAAGTGTGTGAGGCATAACTGTGTCTAAGTATGTGTGAGAGGCAGAACAGTGTCTAAGTAAGTCTGAGAGGCAGAACAGTGTCCAAGTAAGTGTGTGAGGCAGAACTGTGTCTAAGTATGTGTGAGAGGCAGAACAGTGTCCAAGTAAGTGTGAGAGGCAGAACAGTTTCTAAGTGTGAGAGGCAGAACAGTGTGTAAATAAGTGTGAGAGGCAGAACAGTGTCTAAGCAAGTGTGAGAGGCAGAATAGTGTCTAAGTAAGTGTGAGAGGCAGAACAGTGTCTAAGTAAGTGTGGGAGGCAGAACAGTTTCTAAGTGTAAGAGGCAGAACAGTGTGTAAGTAAGTGTGAGAGGCAGAACAGTGTCTAAGTAAGTGTAAGAGGCAGAAGTGTCCAAGTAGGTGTGAGAGGCAGAACAGTTTCCAAGTAAGTGTGAGAGGCAGAACAGTATCTAAGTAAGTGTTAGAGGCAGAACAGTGTCTAAGTGAGTGTGAGAGGCAGAACAGTGTCTAAGTAAGTGTGAGAGGCAGAACAGTGTCCAAGTAATTGTGAGAGGCAGAACAGTGTCTAAGTAAGTGTGAGAGGCAGAACAGTGTCTAAGTAAGTGTTAGAGGCAGAACAGTGTCTAAGTAAGTGTGAGAGGCAGAACAGTGTCTAAGTGTGAGAGGCAGAACAGAGTCTAAGTAAGTGTGAGGCAGAACAGTGTCTAAGTAAGTGTGAGAGGCAGAACAGTGTCCAAGTAAGTGTGAGAGGCAGAACAGTGTCCAAGTAAGTATGAGAGGCAAAACAGTGTCTAAGTAAGTGTGAAAAGCAGAAGTGTCCAAGTAGGTGTGAGAGGCAGAACAGTGTCCAAGTAAGTGTGAGAGGCAGAGCAGTGTCTAAGTAAGTGTGAGAAGCAAAACAGTGTCTAAGTAAGTGTGAGAGGCAGAACAGTTTCAATGTATTATTGAAGCAATAGTGCTAAAATCGGTGAGAAAGGTACAAAAAAGTGTCAAAATTAAGTGAGACAGGTAAAATTGTGTCCAACAAGAGTACCATGAATGGCACATTATACTTCCACCCATTTTTAATAGTCCTCTATGTACGCATTACTGGGGCATGGTTGATTCTGCAGACTACTGGCAAATGGGTCTCAATGACCTGGACCTTTGGTCAAGGTATGCAGTCTTTAACTAAAGTTACTGTGCAGAAACCATTATTTTCTTATCAGACTTATATGATCATGACCTCTGACCTTTAGATCCCAGAATCCAAAGGTTTCTTTTTTGCCATAAGTACAAACCATCCAATGTTTGGTTAAGGTACATACTCTAAAACAAAAGTTGTTCTGCAAAACCCATTTGTCTTTAAGCCACAATGACCTTGATGTTTTACCCCAAAATCAACAGGCTTCTTCCATACCTAAAGTACAAGCCTTCTACAAACTCTGGTCAAGGTACATGGTCTAGAACTCAAGTTATCATGCAAAAGCAATTTTTTCTTTCAGTCACAGTCACAATGACCTTGACCTTTCACCTTTTGACCCCCATATCAATAGACTTCTTTCTTACCCAATGTGTAAATCAATAAAATTTTGGTGGGCTTCTTCCATACCTTAAGTGCAAGCCCTCCACAAAATCTGACCTTAGTACATGGCTGAGAATTGAAATTTGTGTGCAGAAACCATTTGTTTTCTTTCAGTCACAGTGATCTTGATCTCTGACCTTTTGAGCCCCATATCAATAGGCTTCTTCCTTACCCCAAGTGTAAGTCATCCACAAAGTGTGGTCCAGGTCTGTTATGCAGAACTAATGTTATTGTGTGAAGAGAAAAGAAAATCCATTCTGTCAGTCACAGTGACCTTGCACTGTGACCTTTCAACTCATAGATTGATCCAAGTACAAGTCATCCACAGCTTTGTGACTTGTAGATGCTAGAGAACTCAAGCTATTGTGCAGAAAACATTTTTCTCCTTTTCGTCAGTGACCTTGACCTTTGACCTATTAACTCTAAAATTTGATAGGGTTCTTCCTTACCCAAGTGCAAGTCATATACACAGTTTGGTAACTGTAAATGGTGGACAACTCTTGTTATTGTGTGGAAACATACAGATGGACATATGGACAACATCATAGCATAATATGCTCTGCCTTATGGCAGGCATATACAAATAAAATAGGGACCAACAGAATATGTAGTGTCCACAATCTCCAGCTGTGGTGGCAGAAAAGTGTCCAAGTAAGTGTGACAGGAAGAATAGTTTTAATGTGTTATTGAAAAAAGTGGGAAGTGCTGAATAGGTGAGAAATGTAAAAATAGTATCAAAATTGGATGAGACAAGTGACAGTGTCAAAACAATTGGGACAGGTAGAAAAAGTTTGTCCTTGCATGAATGATAAAATAAGTATTTTCACACATTACTAAAAACACTGGATAGCACAAAATAGCAAAACTGGTAAAAACTGAGCCAAAACAAGGTGTGACAGGTGACATATCATCCAAACCAGAATGTAACTAAAGGTTTTCTTTTAGCTCTTTTTCTATCTTTATACATGTACTTTTTAACTCAGTTTTAAAAAAGGTACTAATGGCCAGTATTGTGCTGACATACATACATACATACATACTGTGATAGGAAATAGAAGACATAAAACAATGAAAACAGTGTCCTTCAAAGGGACTGATGGTCTAAACAAAGAGAATTTTCAGGAATTCAAGATAAGGCCATTATTTCTTTTTAACTACTGAGTGTTGAAACCATCTCTGATATTTGTAACCAATAAGAAGATTTTCAAACTAGCTGCTGTGGCAGACATACTGGATGTAAGATTGTCACCATTTTCATTTAGGACCAACTAGACATCATTAGAAGTCTTTTGGTGAAAACCCCAAATGACTAAGATCATCCATTCAGGAGGAGAAGCAATAACAATTCAAGATGTGGCCATGTTGGATGTCAGATTGGCATCATTTTCATTTAGGCCCAATTAAAGTATGTGCATACCCTCATGGTAGTTTGTACTCCTATCTATTTTGTCAATATGCCTTGTCATTTAGGAAAAGTAGTAATAACAAGATTTTCAAGATACCAGACATGGTGGCCAGTATTGCACCATTTTCATTTATGACCAACTATATGTCACAAAAAGACTTTAAAACCCGATATCGATATGACCATACATCTAGGAGGAGTAGTGATAACAAAATTTTCAAGATGGCCACTGTAGCAGCTATAGTGGATGTCAGATCATCATCATTTTCATTTGGGACCAACTAGACATTGTAAGAAGTCTTCCAGTGAAAACCTTATGTCTATATGAGTTTCCATTTAGAAGAAGTAGTGATAAGAATATTTTCAAGCTCTCTGCCATGGTGGCCATATTGCATGTCAGATCAGCACCATTTTCATTTATGACTAAGTAGACATCATAAGAAATCTTTTAGTGAAAACCTCATGTGGACAGAACTTTCCATTTAGGAGGAGTAGCAATAAAAAGATTTTCAAGATAGCCACTGTGGCAGTTATATTGGATGTCCAGGTGTCATCATTTTCATTTAAGACCAACTAGGTGTCATAAGAAGCCTTTTGGTGAAACCCCATGTCAATATGACTTTCCATTCAGGAGTATTGATAACAAGATCTTCAAGACTGATGCCATTGTGGTTATACTCAATATCAGATTAGCAGCATTTTCATTTAAGACCAACTAGACATCATAAGAAGTCTTATAGTGAAAACTCCATTTGGATATGACCATCCATTCAGGAGGAGTAGAAATAACAAGATTTTCAAGATGGCCACTGTAGTGATCATATTGAATATCCAAGCAGCACCATTTTCATTCAGGATCAACTAGACATCATAAGAAGACTTCTGGTGAAAACCCCATGTTGATACGACTTTCTGTTCAGGAGGAGCAGCAATAGTGGCCATATTGGACATCAGATCAGCACTAATTTCATTTAGGACTAACTAGACATCATAAGAAGTCTTTTAGTGAAAACATCATGTTGATGACCTTCCATTCAAGAGGAGTAGTGGTAATGATGTTTTCAAGATCACCACAATGGCAGCCATATTGGATCTCCGAGCAGCATCATTTTCATTCGAGACCAACAAGACAATGGGGTGAATGCATGTGTTAAGTTTCATGGCAATCCTCCAAGTAGTTTAGGAGCAGTACCAATAACAAACTTGTGCTAATGGACAGATGGATGCCAGACGCTATGAAGGATGGATGACACACAACAGGCCATCCCATAAAGTCTTCTGGTCTATGTCCAGAAGAGCTAAAAACCAATCCTTTTCTATGATATCAAATAGAAGTACTATGAGTTGACAAATAGCAGAGATCATTGTTCTTAACAAAATCTGCTTCAGAAGCTATTATCATTGTCCACCCCGAGAAGCCAGATTGTACTGGGTGAAAGTCAAGGCTCTGAGTAACTTTATGTTGATTAGCCACTACAACTGAGGACTCACATAAAAAGCATGCAGCATGCAGTCTACCCATCTAATTCCTATACGCATTCACATGTATAATACACTTTACCTGTTGAGGGTAACTTATCACAATATATAATGTATAGCCATTGATATGGAAAGTTTATGTATAGGTGTGGTACTAAGGGAGCTGTAAACAATCATACGATCATTCTAGTTTATTGACTCAAGCAAGAACAGTTAAAACACAAAACTAAAGCCAGTGATGCATCAAATATGGGTCACAGTGACCTACTTTTGTGTGAGGGTGCATTAATCATGAACATGCATCACCCCACCAAGTTTCATGATTCCAGGTGTAAAAAGTATGTATACAGGATCCAAACAAGAGTCCCTCGAAGGAATTGCCACTCTACTGGCCCAAAAGAATTTCCATGAATTCAAGATAAGACCATTTTTTCCTTTTAACTGTCGAGTGTTTAAACCATCTCTGATAATAATATTCTTCAGTAAAGATTTTATAATTAGTTGCTGTGGTTGACATACTGGATGTCAGATTGGGACCATTTTCATTTAGAATCAACAAGATCTCTTTTATGACCAACAAGATATCACAAGAAGTCTTCTGGTGGAAACGCCATGTTGATATGACTTTCCATTTTGGAGGAGTAATGATAACAAGATTTTCAAGATGGCTGCCATGGTGGCCATATTAGATATCAGATTGGCACCATTTCCAATTTGGACCAACTGGACATCATAAGAAGTCTTTCTGTTGAAAACACAATATCAATATGACCAGTCATCTAGAAGAAGTAGTGATAAGAATATTTTCAAGATGGCCATTGTTGTGCCCATATTGTAAGTCAGATCAGCACCATTTTCATTTACAACTAGTTGTCATATCGGTCAAATCCCCATGCTGATTTGACCATTCATTCAGGAGCAGTGATAACAAGATTTTCCTGCTGGTCACTGTGGCAGCCATATTGGATGTCTGAGCAACACCATCTTCATTTGGGACCAACTTGACATTGTCAGAAGTCATTTAGTAAAAACCCAATGTTAAAAAAATTCAGGAGAAGCAATAATGAACTTTAAAAGATGGCCACTGTGGTGGCCATTTTTTATGTGCAAGCTGCACCATTTTCAGTTCAGATCAACTAGACCTCATAAGCAGTCTTCTGGTGAAAATCCATGGCAATATTACTTTCATTCATGAGAAGTAGTGATAAGATTTTCAAGATGGCCACTGTGGTGGCCATATTGGACATTTGATCAGCACCATTTTTATTTAGGTCCAACTAGACATCATAAGACATCTTTTAGTGAAAACCCTATGTTGATATGACCATCATTTCAGGAGGAGTAGCAATGAGATTTTCAAGATGGCCACTGTGGTGGCCATAATGGACATCAGATCAGCACCATTTTCATTTAGGACCAACTAGACAGCATAGGAAGACTTGTAGTCAAAATCCCATGTTGATATGACTATCCATTCAGTCACAGCAAGAGCAAGATTTTCAAGATGGCCACTTGGGTGACCATATTGGAGTCCAAGTGGCACCATTTTCATTTAGCATCAACTAGACATGATAAGAAGTCTTCTGGTGAAAACTCCACATCAATATGACTTTCCCTTTAGGAGGAATAGTGATAAAAAAATTTCCAAGAGGGCTGCTGTGGAAGTAATATTGGACATCAGATTGGCACTGTTTTTATCTAAGACCAACTAGACATCATAAAGAGTCTTTTAGTGAAAACTCCATGTTGATATGACCATCCATTCAGGAGAAGCAATAACAAGATTTTAATGATGGCCACTGTGGCTGCCATACTGGATGTTTGAATGGCACCATTTTCATTTAGGACCAACTAGACCATGGGATGAACATGTGTATAAAGTTTGATGGCAATCATCCAAATAGTTTAGGAGGAGTAGTGATAACAATCTTGTGCTAACAAATGGATGGACAATGGACAACAGACTATCCATAAGCTCTTCTGGTATATGACCAGTAGAGCTAAAAACCTGTGTGGTGATAATCAAAATGCAAAATGTAACCCAAGCCAGTAAAATGTGAAATGTATGTCACAGTGACTGTTTGTTGCACAAGTGTGGTACTGACAGGAAAAGCATACAATCCTCTAGTTTGATGATTCTAGTATGAACAGAGCTTGAGAAATAAACTTAAATCACAAAATTTAACCAAGTTCAGTGAAGCATGAAATCTGGGACGCAGTGATTTAACTTTTGTGACGTGGATGTAGTACTCATCAATAGGCATTCTTTCAGCAAGTTTCAAGACTCCAGGTATAACAGCATACATGTATATACAAAGTGCAAAATCCCCGAGCTAAATGCAAAAACTTAACCAAGAATGTACAACTAATTTACATGTATGTATAAAGTTATCCCCCCTTAGCCCCCTCCCCAGGGATTAAGTCCTATAAAACCCACTAATAACTGTTGCATAGAACCTAGGAAGAAGAATGGTTGATATGTAGTGAGGCTGTACATATGTATATGCTTTTATATGTGTGGATGTCACTAGAAGTAGTACAATACCTCTCATCTACTTTGCCGAGAGAGGTGAGCTAAAAAGTGGGACTAATAGAAAGGTGTCTACCACAGATGCATTGGTAAAAAGTGTGTCCAAGGAAGTGGGCATAAAGTTTCAGGGAGACTGAGACCAGTAGAACAGTATTCACTTAACTGGTAACAGAAATAGAGTGCCATTGCATTCACTTAACTGGTAACAATTAGAGTGTCAGAGTTTAAGAAACTGGTATCAGAATTAAAGTGTCATAGTGTTCAAGTAACTGCTAACAGAATTAGAGTGTCATAGTGTTCAAGAAACTGGACACAGAATTAGAATATCATAGTGTTCACATAAATGGTAACAGAATTAGAGTATCATAGTGTTCAAGTAAATGGTAACATAATTAGAGTAGCATAGTGTTCGAGTATATGGTAACAGAATTAGAGTATCATAGTGTTCAAGTAAATGGTAACAGGATTAGATTATCATATTGTTCAAGTAAATGGTGATAGAATTAGAGTATCATAGTGTTCAAGTAAATTGTAACATATTTTGAGTATCATAGTGTTCAAGTAAATGGTATCAGAATTAGAGTGCCATAGTGTTCAAGTAAAAGGTAACAGAATTAGAGTATCATAGTGTTCAAGGAAATGGTAACAGAATTAGAATAGCATAGTGTTTGTATAAATGGTTATAGAATTAGAGTATCATAGTGTTCAAGTAAATGGTAATGGAATTAGAGTATCACTGTTCATGTAAATGGTAACTGAATTAGAGTGTCATAGTGTTCACATAAATGGTAACATAATTAGAATATCATAGTGTTCATATAAATGGTATAACATAATTAGAGTGTCATAGTGTTCAAATAAATGGTAACATAATTAGAGAGTCATAGTGTTCACATAAATGTAAACCAACTGAATTAAACTGCCAAAGTAATGAGACAGGTAGAATATTGTTCAAGCTAGGTGAGACAGGTTGAATCATGTTATGTAAGACAGACTGAATAGTGTATTTTACAAGTTTGTGATGCTAATGTTCAAGTCAGTGAGATAAGTGAAAAGTGAAACAAGCATGATAATGTTCATATCTGACAAAGAGAAAATTGTTAAAGTTAAATGAGATAAAAACTGGGACAAGACCAAGATTTCTACATTGTTTGTATACCTTTCTTTTCCTTTCGGCCTCTGCTGCTTCCGCCTTGAAAATAAATAAATTTATAAATCGTTAGTAACATGCAAATGGTTAGAAGTCAAATCATGATTTTGTTCTAGATCATTACCATTAAGCCATTTCATACTGTACTGGATCCTTGTACTTTTCAAAAGGGAAGTTACTAATTATTCCTAAAGAAAATGTTTGGTATTCCTGTGAACATATATAGCATAATTACCTCCCTTGAACTCTACAGTAAGGTGGTACTGTAGAAAAGCATTTACCTGCCATTAAATATCCCAAGTATTTTGAACAGATGAACAGCTAACAATTTTGGTTCCTTCTTTCAAATTTTTTAGTAATGTCCAAGAGGTGCTGGAAACTTTATAACCTCAATACTAATGTGGAATTTTGCAAATATATGACCTGATGTTAGTTGTACAGTCCTACCCATAAGAACAAATAAAGGATCTCAAATGGGTACTGATTTAATATTGAATTTATGAAACAAGGTGAATTTCCAGTTTTTGTGAGCCTTGGCAAGCAAAAGCTGGAAGTTATTCAATCAGCTTCTTACATTTTATATTAAATCATTACGCATTTGAGATCCTGTTTATCACATAGTTTTTATTTTAGTCGAAAGAGTTTAAATAGAAAGAAAAAATGATTCTTAGCATTTCATTTAATTCTGGCTCAGACACTGCACCTTTCATTTTTTGTTCATCAAAAAATAGTCCCAGATGCAAGTTGAATCAATAATGCACAATTTGATAACCAGTAACATTTAAAAGTAGATTTGTTTTACAAATTATAATTCAAACAGCAACTGTCCTTCTAAATCAATAGAGCATTTGACATGGCAAACAAAATTTTTCAACATTGGATCTGTGATGGAAATCCCCGTGTGATGTCACATAGTTCACTTGGGTCAGGTCAGCTGGAGTAACTGACAAGCCATATACATAGATTTCAGTGAGACCCTTGACTATGTTTCCACTGAAAAGTGTAGATTTTACACTATGGATATTCACCACAGATGCAGTATTGGCATATGTCAGAAAAAAGTAGCATTCCATTTGTTGGATATTCATGTGAAGGAATGATTACTAGATGCAGAAATTGTATAGTGATTCCAGATTTAATGTTAATGTTTTTGTGACCGGATATTTGCATTTTTGATTTGGAAGAATGCTGCAGTTGGATAACTTTCTATCAGTTGGGAGACCAGCATTTGTCTACATTCTTTTCATAAGAGAGGTAAGTTTATTTACTCCTATAGGCTGAAATTTAAACCATGCTTGTCCTGGGGGTGGGGTGCAAGATCCATACTGTGTGGTAACAGCAATGTACTCATTTTCTAGTTTTAGTTTGGCATTCAGAGAATTTGACAAAGGGTAAATTGGCCATATTCTGACATACATAACCACTACTGTGCGGTTTTGTGATAGTAAACCAATTTTTCTCAACGTCCATGGGCTACCGATTGGAAAGATGGCCGCCATACCGTTGATAGTAATAGTTAAAAAAAGGGTTCCAAAAGGCGTGGAAAGGAAATTCACATGGTTACAGACGATCAATAATGAGAATACTGGGCAAGAATTTCATTGGCTGATTTGGACCAATCAGATTCACAGAAAAGTGATATGTTAACATGTTGACACATACAAAATATGAAACTGTAAACAATGTATGTAAAGTGTACCAACTATAAGATAAGTTGAAGTATGAAATGGTTTAAAGTATAAGATGATACTAAATGCATTCCAATTTAGTAAATTAGCTATACTAAAATAGCATCAATATTTTATTATCTACAACATCAAACAAACACATTCTGTTCAGGATAAATAAACAACCAAGGACATCAAAAATAACTATTCGCAAAGTTTGACATGCAAGTTAACTTGGACCATGGTGTTGCATGGCTCAAAAATATTTCCGCTCGCTATTTGTCCTGCATGGGGCAAGTGACTTAAAACTTTTACTTGTCCTGCATCATGTTGACTCATCCTATACTGTACATAATACTGGATTTGCTTAAAATGCCACTCATCCAATTGGACAAGTATCTTGAAAAAGTGACTTACCCTATACTCAGCCACCACTCGTAAATACAAGCAGATGAGTGGAATTTTCAAGCCATGTGTTAAAGAATATTCACACATAAAACAACCCCATTATTATCATTGTACGCAATCAAAATCTGAACAGAAGAACGATTCTTTATTCTTTTCCAAAACTGCTACCATGCACTAATGCAATTACATGCAATTTGCATGCTATTTAAATGGCACATGGCACAATTCTCTTTCTCTTCCCCATATCCATTGCAATGCATTCCAAGAACAACATCTTTTTCTTTCAATGTATATTAAGCCAGAAGGCGGACACTTAATGGACTTAATTCAGCATTTCTTCAAATGCAATTATGCAGCTGTACACTGGCAGAGCAATAATTACAACTGTATCTTCCATGTTTAAAGGGTAATACCACAATAAGTCTTACAGAGGAGTCTGAATAAAGAAGTCTAAGATGCTTCCATACAGTCTAGTCTGTGTGGTGGAAGTATAAGTCATTACATGCAAGCTCTAGTGAAATCCTAAAACTGGGGCTATCTAGTCCTGTATGTCATCTATTATGCCATACATACCAATATTACAGAATCATCATCCCAAGTAGTATTCGGCTTGGCAATCATTGAACTTTAAGCCGGAGATTTGTGTCAGTCAATTATGAAGGACTTTACTTTTGAAAAGTAATTTTTACTGGCTGAAAATGAAAACATAATCTCAAACTCAGGATCATAATTTTATGATCTCCAGACCCAATTTCAAGTTCTACCATTCAATTTTATTAGGTATATTAAGTAGGCCTAGTGACCAGTAGAACTCAGTCTTTAATCCATATTATCAATTAATTTGCGCAACATGTAAAGAATGTCCCCCTGAATTTGTAGAATCTATATAACCCAGACTGGTTCATTCAAACTCATCTGAATAATGTGAACAGAATGTCTCCCTGCATGTACAGAATCTATATAACCCAGACTAGTTCATTCTAACTTATCTGAATAATGTGCACAAAATGTCCCCCCTGCATGTACATGTACAGAATCGATACAACCCAGACTGGTTCATTCTAACTCATCTGAAGAAGGTGTACAGAATGTCCCCCTGCATGTACAGAATCTATATAACCCAGATAGTTCATTCAAACTCATCTGAAGAATGTGTACAGAATGTCCCCCTGAATATACAGAATCTATATAACCCAAACTGGTTCATTCTAACTCATTTGAAGAATGTGTACAGAATACCCCCCCCCCCCCCCCAATGTACAGAATCTATATAACCCAGACTGGTTCATTTGAAATAAAATCAACAATAAAAATAACCAACTTAAGAAGATGATGTACTGTGGTGTGGTCAATGCTGTAGGCCTACTTTATAACACTGTATATGTGCTGAAAATGTTTTTTATAAAAAAATTACGGATTTGTTTCTAAATAAATTGAAGGAAGCAGACTCACCTACAATAAATGTTTAATATATGTCACAATATGTGTGTTGTATTTTATATTCATCATGTGCTTTTATTTGTCGTATTTTGGTCAGACTGTAATCAAAATCTTTGACATGTTGATCATCACTGTTATCATTCCTATATTGTATCAATAAAAATCCAATAATCTATCTCATTACATCTCTATTTCAAGTGATCCCCTCCATTCTGTGCAATTTATGGAACTTGGTGGCAATTTGTTACAAACCACATTTTGATTTTTATTTAGCCAAAAGTTAAGCATGCCTCTTCCTCAATTATTAGCACATATTCACCCCTCCTGATCATGATCAATTGCGTCACATAGACTAAATCAATTGGGTGGTGTATCTTAAATCATGTGTCAGGCAAGCGCTTTTAATGATGCTGAATTAACCCATTAACCCCTGGCACATGAGGTTGTACTCAACTTCTGAGCTCTGTAATGTCAACACCATTTAAGATGCACTAAGGTGAATGGTATTGCAGGAAAGTAGAAAGATGTAGCTCTACAATGATACCAAATAATGTCGACCTTCAACTCGCATAAAAATGTACAGCAGAAAAAATAAAATTTTTGAGAGCCAAGTTATTTTAGGTTGAAAATTGCCAGTTTCAGAACTGGAGTTTGTGTCCGGATTTCAGACTTTTTGGCCTTAGATCTAAAGCAGACTGGTCTGAACTGCACACGGACAGATGAACCTTTGCAAAAAAGTAGGACAAGTTTAAGATTTGGAGTAAAAAGGGGCCAGGACACAAAAATCAGGATCCAATACAAAAAAAAAAAAAAAAAAAAAGTTAAACTTTAACCTTTCAGCACATGTGCAAGCATAATAGCCACATTTTTGATACACCTAAGCATTTGGCTAAACAAAAAACTCTCTTAAGCAGATGTGTTGGCTGCATTCAGAAGTAACCCCCAAAATGATTTTCCTACCCCCATTTCAGGCCAAAATGAAAAGAATCTCCAGGGGTTAATGAGTTAAAAAAGTAAGGGTTTTGTATGCTTAGACTGATCTGTATTGAATGGAAGAAGATATTTTTATTAATTGGATGAATTGTCACTCGGGACACTGCTGTGTAATATAAAACTTATAAAATGAAATATCATGTAATAGATAGTTAAGTTTAATATGACAATAAATGGTCATAACTGTTATTTCTTTGCGGAAAACTACATCAAAATAAAACTTACTCATGCTTGAAGGAGCAATAATCCATACAAAGTGTTTAAAACAATTACAGTTCCAAGAAAATAAAAAGGTAAAGCTTCTGTTACAACATATCTAGTTCAATCTGACAATTTCCATTCAAATATGGGTAGAGTGAATTTTTAAAAATGTGTCTAAATCTTTGGTTCAAAGACTAGTCACTTCCTAGCTGTGTATAATACTTCCAAAGTTGCAATTCAATGCAATTCTTCAATGGCAACTATACAAGATAGTTGAGTACCATATATACTCACATATAAGTTGGATCCAACTACAAACAACATAGACCCTGATCTGACAGCACATTATGTGATGGCAGATCAGGGTCTATGTTGTTTGTTCTACTGATTAGTCCTAACAAACTGCACAGACCCAGATCTGCCAATGCATTGTAAGTGAGTATATATAGTAACTTATACTATTTCCCTCTCTCTCTCTTAATGATCCCATTGTATATCAATGCCATAAACCTATCTGATAATGGATATGGTTCTTATTGCATTTTTCAAACATTTAAATCATTTCGCTCTACCCCCCACCTCTGCTTAAGATGAAATATAGTCCAAACTCCCAAAACTGTCAACAATCACTTCTCATATAATCCAGCCTGTCTGAAGTACTAAACCATCATTTTACACTTTTAACCCCCTCAAACAGTCACCATTTAAGCAAACCTTCTCCATCCCATCATTGGCTGTTTAAGTATGGCTACACTGTACAAATTAGTTTGGTCCCTTTTTACCACCATCAGCACCAATGTTCAATATAAGTCATGAACACTGCATATAAAATTATGCCCTACAGCTGTAATCAGTTTATTTATAATGATGGATTGCCAGGACCGAGATAGCTTCACCTTTTCATTATCATAGTAATTTATATAAAAATCAAAGTCTTTATTATGACCAAAACTTCCAGTGAAAGTAAAATAAATTCTCAGTAAATATTGATAATGTCATGAAAATTGGATAAGAAATGTTAAAGTTATGATTATTTTGAATTTGTAGATGTTACATAGTTACAATAATGACAGTTTCAGAACTACTCTGACAAACCAGGCTGTAATTATGTAACATTCACACCAAGCTAGTAATAGCAGTGGTCAGCAAACCATTGTTAGATGCAATCTATTATTGTTTGATTGACAGGTGGGCAAGTCCATGATCCCTCAAATGAGTGGCAGATGTAGAAAATCAGTTTTCCCTATGGGATCCATGTGGCTACCAAATTATCTAGATGGCTCACTTTAATCATCCTAAGTAAGCACTGCTGATATAAAAACAGCTTGAATTTGTTCCAGGCAATTGGTATGTAACATGTGGGAATAATCACTGATGGTAGAAATTACCTTAATTTGGATCAAAGTAATGGTTACCAGTATATACTAACATATTATAATCAATCAAACCAACACAGACCTCTGAGAAGAAACAGCCTCACATGGTATGCTGTGTATGAGCACAAAATTCAACTCTTACAGGCACAGAAAAAACAAATTCTTTTTTCCTACAAGGGTAAATTTTGTAGATAAGGGCATTGCCACTTGCTTAAAATTGCCAGTGTACTCTGTTTTTCACTGAAAAAAATTTACTATTAAAACTGACTTAGATTTGTGTTTATAAAACAAGGATGCCCCAACTGCCAAGTCCAAGTCCAAAAAATTCAAGAATGTAGAAGTGACATAAACATCTTCTCAGGTCATCTATATACAAATTTCACTTGTAAACCTATACTGTTTTTACAGCAGGAATTCAGTAGGTCCCCAATTTCCTGCTGATTTCCTACTAAAATGTTCCTGTTTTATTCAGCAGGGTTTCAGTAGGCTGCTGATTCCCTGCTATACAGTGATACCTTCTGTGCATTAATTAAGCCTTCTACCATAACCATGATAAAACCATGATAAAATCCTGTTATTTTGTTTTTAGTAAATATTGATGCCATGCTAAATCATGTTATTTTGACAAGAGAAAGCAAACATGATTTTGAATGACAAAACTTTTGGAATTTCAGTCCAAGTTTCAAATTTGAATGAAAGTTAAGTGGACTGATCTTTCTGGCATACATAAAAATGCCTGATCCAAGTCAAGACATCAATTTAAACCATTATAAGAAACAAACAAAAAAAGTACTTTTACAAATGATACAAAATGTACATACTTCTTTCTGTTTTTCTTCTATAGTCTGAACTTTTTGTTTCTCTTTTTCCTGCACAAGTTTTCTTTTCCATTCTGGTACACCTTTCCATTTATCGGCTTCCTCCTTTTCCCTTCTTAAATTTTCCTGAAATTTTTGGAAGAAATGCAAATAGTGAAAATGTGATATACAGTACTCCCTCATTATAATATTATCCATGGGAGCCATTGAGTATACCACCTTATAATGAAGTACATGATACAGTACTCCCTTGTTATATCACTGTCCATGGGAGTCATAAAGCATATTGCCTTATAATGAAGTACATGATACAGTACTCCCTTGTTATAACACTGTCCATGGGAGTCATAAAGCATATTGCCTTATAATGAAGTACATGATACAGTACTCCCTTGTTATAACACTGTCCATGGGAGCCATATAAATATATTCATTAATGAATAAATATAACTTCCAATATATCAAATACTAATGCAAAAAATACAAAGTTAGAAGACTTTATTAAGTCTAAAATCCCTGAAAATGTACAGCTCACTATTCCATTTATGTCATGTGTAGATGTAGTAAGTAAACTGAAAAAGTTAAATTCTAATAAATCAATTGGAGTGGATCAGATAGGTCCATTCATCTTAAATATATGTGCTGATATTATTGCTTCATCTCTTACCTACATAATTAATCAAAGCATTACTATGTGAATCTTCCCATCTCAACTGAAGGATGCCAAGGTTATGCCTGTGTATAAAATGGGTCCAAAATCAAATCCAGATAATTACAGACCAATATCTCTTCTGCCAACCATATCCAAACTGTTTGAAAGACATGTTTCCAAACATCTCAATGGTTACCTTTCAAACTACTATTTAATTCACCCATTCCTGTCAGGATTTAGATGGAATCACTCCTGTCAGTCTGCATTAACAAAACTCATTGATGACTGGTTGTTTGCTATGGATAATGGAGAATTGGTTGGAACTATATATCTTGATTTTAAAAAGGCTTTTGATTTAGTTGACCATAATATACTTGCATGGAAACTTGAAAAGTACAAATGTTCTCACTTATCAATCTCATGGTTCAAATCATACCTATCTGACAGAAGCCAACAAGTTGTTATTGGTAACATTAAATCATACCTATCTGACAGAAGCCAACAAGTTTTTATACATTAAATCAGAGCTGATGTCCATCAACAAATGAGTTCCACAGGGATCTATTTTAGGACCTCTATTATTTATATTGTTTATAAATGACTTGCCGCTGTATGTACAACATTCAAAAACTGATCTATATACTGATGATACTACTTTGCATAAGTCTGATTCTAATGTTAAAACGTTAAATAAACAATTGGGTGAAGATTTATGTCAAGTTGAATATTGGTGCTCACTGAATAACGTGTTTATCAATCCCCTAAAAACCAAGGCAATGTTGCTTGGAACTAGACAAAGATTATCAGTGAACAAAAATCTTGAGCTGTATATTGAAGATAATCAAATTGAAAATATTGACACAGAAAAACTTTTGGGAGTTTATGTTGATAAGAATCTAGACTGGTGCAGCAAGTGAAACATGTTTGCTCTGTAATAAGCTCAAGAATTTATCATTCACAGAGGTAAAAAGTCATCTACCACTTAACTATAGGAAATTATTTTACAATGCATTCATTCTCCCTCTTTTGACTACTGCTGCACAATTTGGGGAAATACAACTGATAGCAATATTGAAACAATCCACAAACTTCAAAAAGAGCAGCAAGAATTATCCTAGATTTACCATTTGATACACAACCTAAAATTCTATTCTTGGAATTGAAATGACTGAAATCTGAATACAGATTAGCCTACAAGAAGTCATTTTTAATGTTTTAAATTAGGAATGAACATTGCCCTCAATATTTGCATGGTATGTTTCATTTTAAGTCAGAAGAACAACACCAAGAACCTAAAATGAGATCAATTACAAATGATCAGTGCAGAATACCATTCCCAAAAACATATACTTTTAAACAAGAGTCCCTCAAAAGGACTGACACTCTACTGGGCAAAAAGAATTTCCATGAATTCAATATATGACCATTTCTTCCTTTAAACTGTTGAGTGTTGAAACCATCTCTGATATTCTTCAGCAATAACAAGATTTTCAAATTAGCTGCCGTGGTACACATACTGGATGTTAGACTGGCACCATTTTCATTTACGACAAAGTGGACATCATTAAAAGTATTTTGGTGAAAACCCCATTTTATAATGATCATCCATTAAGGCGGAGTAGTGATAACAAGATTTCTAAGGCAGTCGTCATGGCAGCCATAATTGATGTATGACTGGCACCATTTTAATTTAGTACCAACTAGGTATCATAAGAAGTCTATTGGTGAAAACTCCATGTTGTGGCAGTCATACTGGATGTCAGATAAGCACTATTTTCATTTAACTCATTAACCGAAGGAGATTCTTTTCATTTTCGCCTGAAATGGGGGTAGGAAATGCATTTTTGGGGTTACTTCTGAATGCAGCAAAACGCATCTGCTTAAGAAAGTTTTTCGTTTAGCAGATGTTTAGGTGAATCAGAAACATTGTTTTTGATTGGCTATTATGCTCGTGCATGTGCAGAAGGGTAAAAGTTGGACTTTTTTTTTTTTGTATTGGATCCTTGATTTTTGTGTCCTGGCCCCTTTTTACTCCAAATCTAAAACTTATCCTGCTTTTTGCAAAGGTTCATCTGTCTGTGTGCAGTTCGGACCGGTCTGCTTTAGATCTAAGGCCCAAAAGTCTAAAATCCGGACACAAACTCTGGTTCTGGAACTGGCAATTTTTGACCTAAAAAAATAGGTCTAAAAAAATGCATTTTTTTCGCAATATTTTTTAATGCGGGTAGAAAGTCGACATCATTTGGTATCATTGTAGAGCTACATCTGTCTACTTTCCTGAAATACCATCCACTTTAGTGTATGCTAAATGATGTTCACGTTACAGAGCTCAGAAGTAGGGTACAACCTCATGATGCGTAAATGTGGCGCTAGGGGTTAATGAGTTAAGGCCAACTGGACATCGTAAGACGTCTACTGGTGAAAACCTCATATCAGTATGACTATCTGTTCAAGTAGAGTTGTGATAACAAGACTTTTAAGATGGCTGCCATGGTGGCCATATTGGATGTCAGATTGGCATAATTTTTTAATTAGGATCAGCTAGAGATAATAATAAGTCTTTTAGTGAAATGCTGATACTGATACGACTATCCATTGAGGAGGAGTAGCGATAACAAGATTTTTAAGATGGCTGCCATGGTGGCTATACTGGACATCATATCGGCACCATTTTCATTTAGGACCAACTAGATGTCACATCATAAGAAGTCTTTTAGTGAAAAATTCATGTTGATATGACCATCCATTCAGGAAAAGTAGCAATAACAAGATTTTCAAGATGTCTGATGTCTGAGTAGCACTATTTTCATTTAGGACCAACTAGACCATGGGATGAATGCGTGGGTAAAGTTTCAAGGCAATCCTCCAAGTAGTTTAGGAGAAGTACCAATAACAAATTTGTGCTAACAGGCAGATGATGGACGACGGACAACAGATGATGGATGGATGACGGACAACAGACCATCCCATAAGCTCTTCTGGTCTATGACCAGTAGAGCTAAAAATCATTTGCTTAGTCTGGTACCATTTTATGGAATGAAATCCCCATAAGCATTAGACCAGAAACAAATCCAAATGTGTTCAAAACAAAATTGTATAACTATTATCTTGAAAGGCAGTTGTCACTGGAAATATTACAATACATGCACTCCAATGTACTATTTTAATGCATATCATATACACTTTGTGCTTTTATGCTTAATGTATCCTGAGGGCCTCAGGGGAGAATAGTATATTATACTGAGATACCATCATAAAATAAAGTGTTTATTATTATTATTACATTATAATGAAGTACATTATTCAGTACTCCCTCATACACATACCACCTTATAATGAAGTACCTTAGTCAGTACTCCCTTGTACACATACCACCTTATAATGAAGTACATTATTCAGTACTCTGTCATACACATACCACCTTATAATGAAGTACATTATTCAGTACTCCCTCATACACATACCACCTTATAATGAAGTACGTTAGTCAGTACTCCCTCATACACATACCACCTTATAATGAAGTACATTATTCAGTACTCCCTCATACACAAACCACCTTATAATGAAGTACATTATTCAGTACTCCCTCATACACATACCACCTTATAATGAAGTACATTATTCAGTACTCCCTCATACACATACCACCTTATAATGAAGTACGTTAGTCAGTACTCCCTCATACACATAGCACCTTATAATGAAGTACATTATTCAGTACTCCCTCATACACATACCACCTTATAATGAAGTACATTAGTCAGTACTCCCTCATACACAAACCACCTTATAATGATATATATTAAGAGTACTCACTCATTAAAATAATGTCCATGGAAGCCACAGAGCTGACAGCCTTATTATGATATACATTAAGAGTACTCCCTCATTATAATACTGTCCATGGAAGCCACAGATCTGACAGCTTTATAATGATATACATTAAAAGTACTCCCTCATTATAATACTGTCCATGGGAGCCACAGCACTGACAGCCTTATAATGATATACATTAAAAGTACTCCTTCATTATAATACTGTCCATGGAAGCCACAGCACTGACAGCTTTATAATGATATACATTAAAAGTACTCCCTCATTATAATACTGTCCATGGGAGCCACAGCACTGACAGCCTTATAATGATATACATTAAAAGTACTCCCTCATTATAATACTGTCCATGGAAGCAACAGAGCTGACAGCCTTATAATGATATACATTAAAAGTACTCCCTCATTATAATACTGTCCATGGAAGCCACAGAGCTGACAGCCCTATAATGATATACATTAAAAGTACTCTCTCATTATAATACTGTACATGGAAGCCACAGAGCTGACAGCCTTATAATGATATACATTAAAAGTACTCCCTCATTTTAATACTGTCCATGGAAGCCACAGAGCTGACAGCCTTATAATGATATACATTAAAAGTACTCCCTCATTATAATACTGTCCATGGAAGCCACAGAGCTGACAGCCTTATAATGATATACATTAAAAGTACTCCCTCATTATAATACTGTCCATGGGAGCCACAGAGCTGACAGCCTTATAATGATAAACATTATACATATAATGTCACTAATACATAATGAAATGGGATCCATGACCATACCTACCTTGTAAAATCAAGAACCTTTGAGTGAGGGAGTGCTGTGGCATCTAATTTATTAGATTTCTACAGTGTTACATTTTGCAATCTATGACCACCCAGGGGTCATGAACTCTGGGAACATTAATACCTGGCATAAATTTCCCCATCTGCAAAATCCTTGTGCATATTATAGCACTGAAATATTTATTTCTTTTGTATCCTGGCAATGATGGCATTGTCTTTTTAATACTTACAAGATATTCCTGAATTTTTTCCTTGTTTTTCTTCTCAATCACATCCTTTTTCCAGATGGGTGTATGTGGCGTGATGGGTGTGTACCCTGGAACCTGACTGAGATCTGAAAATAAAACATTCAATATTTGGTCTCATTAATAGTTCCACACATTTTCTATCAGAGCTGGAAAAGACTCATCCAACTGCCTGGAAAAAATTGAAAATTGTGCTGTGCAAGTAAAATTTTCTGTCACTTGCCTAGAATTTTCTAGAGAATATAAAGACAAGATAAAAACAAACTGTAGAGTAATTAAATGATGATTTTGATTCCAGGCAAATATACCATTTTAGTATTTTTCCAGTTCTGTCTATATTCAACACTACAAGACATAAAACTGTATATATTCAACACTACCAGACATAAAACTGTCTATATTCAACACTACAAGACATAAAATTGTCTTTATTCAACTCTGCAAGACATAAAATTGTCTTTATTCAACTCTGCAAGACATAAAATTGTCTATATCCAACATTACAAGACATAAAACTGTCTATATCCAACACTACATGACATAAAATTGTCTATATTCAACACTGCAAGACATAAAATTGTCTATATCCAAAACTACAAGACATAAAACTATCTATATCCAACACTACAAGACATAAAATTGTCTATATCCAACACTGCAAGACATAAAACTGTCTATATTCAATACTGCAAGACATAAAATTGTCTATATCCAACACTGCAAGACATAAAATTGTCTATATCCAACACTACAAGATATAAAACTGTCTATATTTAACACTGCAAGACATAAAATTATCTATATCCAACACTACAAGACATAAAACTATCTATATCCAACACTACAAGACATAACACTGTCTATATCCAACACTACAAGACATAAAATTGCAGCTTCTTACTAACATACACATCAAAACACAGACATATCATTAACGCTTTTTATTACTTTCACTCTACACCTATGTCTTGCTGGGTATAATCTCCAGAAAATATTTGATCATTAATTTACATGAAATAAAGTTCAACTCCAACTTGTGCTGATTTTCTATCTTCTATTTTACTGGAAAGCATGAATGGAAGACAAAAGGCCTGTACTGAAGCAAAATGTACAATTTATTGACAAGGCCAATAATTCTGTCAAAAATGAAGTGGAGATGTAACCCCATAAAGGCACATCTACCTCTATCTGACTTTGATCACACCAAACTGCACTGGGATATGTTGAATGGTTCCAGAGCTGTGCTGGGTACAAGGAACTGAAGTGAAGATGTGAAATTGATTGAGAAGGTCCAAAGTCTGTCAAACAAGAATCCCTCAAAGGAACTGATGCTCTACTGTCTCAAAAGAATTTCCAGGAATTTATGATAAGACCATTTCTTCTTTTTAACTGCTGAATGTTGAAACCATCTCTGATATTCTTGAGTGATAAGATTTACAAATTGGCTGCTGTACCAGTCATACTTGATGCAAAATCAGAACTATTTTCATTTAGACTAAACCAGACACAATTAGAAACTTTTGTGAGAACCCCATGCCATTATGACCATCCATTCAGAAGAATTAGTGACAAGATTTTAAATATATTCATTGTGGCAGCCATATTGGATGTCTTTGAGGAACCATTTTCATATAGGACCAACTAGATATCATAAAAAGTCTTTTGGTGAATACTTTATGTCAATATGACCATCAATTCTAGATAAGTAGCAATAACAAGATTTTCAAGATGGCCACCATGGTGGTCATATTGGATGTCAGATCAACATAATTTTCATTCATGACCAACTAGACACCATAAGAAGTCTTCTGGTGAAAATGCCATGTCAATATGTCTTTCCATTTAGGAGTAGCAACAAGAAGATTTTCAAGATGGCTGCCATGGTGCCCATATTTGAGGTCAGATCAGCGCAATTCTTATTTAGGACCAAGTAGAAGTTTCATGGCAATCCTCCAAGTAGTTTAGAAGGAGTAGCGATGACAAACTTGTGCTAATGGATGGAAGTCAGATGAAACATGATGATGGACGACTTATGACAGATATCAGGTCATCCCATAAGCTCTTCTGGTCTATGACCAGTAGAGCTTAAAAATGAAGTAGCTGAGACAAAACTCCTCAGGCATATCTGTGTAGAAGATAGTGTTCACATTAAACAGTATAAGGTTATGTTGTTGAATGGTTCCTGAGCTATGCTGTTTAACTCATTAACCCCTAGTGCCACGTTTACGCGTCATGAGGTTGTACCCTACTTCCGAGCTCTGTAACATTAACATAATTTAAGATACACTAAAGTGGATGGTATTGCAGGAAAGTAGACATATGTAGCTCTACAATGATACCAAATAATGTTGACTTTCTACTCGCATTAAAAAGTACAGCGAACAAAATGCATTTTTTGAGACCTGATTTTTTTTAGGACGAAAATTGACAGTTGCGGAACTGGAGTTTGTGTCCGGATTTTAGACTTTTTGGCCTTAGATCTAAAGCAGACCTGTCTGAACTGCACACAGACAGATGAACCTTTGCAAAAAGTAGGATAAGTTTGAGATTTGGAGAAAAAAGGGGCCAGGACACAAAAATCGGGGGTCCAATACGAAAAGAAAAAAAAAGAAAAAAATAAAAAAATAAAAAAAAGGAGTCTAACTTTTACCTTTCTGCACATGTGCGAGCATAATAGCCAATGAAAAACAATGTTTCTGATACACCTAAGCATCCGGCTAAACGATAAACTTTCTTAAGCAGATCTGTTTGGCTGAATTCAGAAGTAACCCCAAAAATGTGTTGCCTACCCCCATTTCACGGGAAAATGATAAAAATCTCCAGGGGAGGGGTTAATGAGTTAAAATAAAATTGCTTCTGTGATGATCCAGTTTTGATCACAATTAAAAAGAGCTGTAACTCTGTAAAAAAAAGAGTTTGAAAGGATGAAATTTTTGAAAGACACATGTTCATATGTATGTCAGTTTACAAAAGGCATTTAATTATGTCAAAAGTTTTGCAGAGCTAATAATGGTCGTTAGAAGAAGTGTGAAATGATGGACAGACAAATGGAAAAGATGATTACTAAAGGATCTCACATCTCAGGACATTAAGAAATTCTCACAATTTAATAATTCCTTTTAATGACATAGGTGATGTCTTGAGCTAAAAGACACCAGAGAAGCTGAAGGAAACCAGAGAAAACCAGCAGGGAAATTTATCAATGAAGGGAATTTGGTAAATATAAAGGCAGTGGGAGAAAAATCCATTGTCTGGGAGCCTGGGACAACTAATATAACCGCTTGAAAACCATTTTTCCCAATGTGAAAGCCCAGTGGGGCAATGGAATTTTGTATATTTCCAGCGACAAACAATTGATTATTGCAGGGTGCCCAAATTATCTCTATATAATTGCATAGCTATGAGTATATGTTGAATGATTGCTGTGGGTAAAAGGCCACACTAACCCACATGTCTGCTACTCATTATCTGATTAAGTAATCACAGTCCATACTACTAGACCCTCATGAACTCTTAAAGAAACAAGACATGCAAGTGTTTGTCTTCTGTCAACACATCCAGATATATTAGCAGTTTCTTTCATCTTCGGGAGCTGCAGTGGCTCAGTGGTTAGCGTGCCGGACTCACAACTGAAAGGGTGCAGGTTCGAATCCTACCATCGGCCCAGCCTAGGTCGGCTACCGTGGTGTGTCCTTGGGCAAGGCACTTTACTCCCATTGCCTCGGCACTAAATAACCTACTTGTGCTGCTGTGCCATAAAGCACCAAACCAAACCAAACCAAATCTTTCATCTTCAGCTTGACACACTGAATACCTATGATCTAGTACATGTATTACACTTTCTCATTGGTCTGTTGAAGACAAGGGCACATGCTGTAGAGCATGTGACAGCTGCTTATGTTAGCTAATTTTAGCTAAAGGAATGTGGCATTTAAATAACCAAACCAATCACAACTGTTGTTGCATACTACATTGGTTTGTTCAGCAATGGATAAACATAAATCACACATATAAAGTTAACAGCTCTCTGAAAGTTTTGACACTGGATTAACAGTGTTGGATTAACGATACCGTGAACTGTACTGATGTAAACTTGGATACACATAAAATATGGATAAGGTTCTAGTCAGGGCGGCCAACCACTAGAAAGTCGATGGACAACAAGACACCTTCCAAAAAAGGAAATTGTTCAACTAGTTTTAATTTGTTGATCTCAATAAGATTAGATGTGTGTAAACTTTTGTGACACTTTCCATTATCAGGACTAATGGTGAGTTACAAGCATTGTAAGCAATTATATGACTATATACATATGACAAAAGCTGGTGAAAAATGTTGATTACAGCAATTTTGTGGGTGACTGCAGTAATTTACTGGGCAACTATTTTTTTCAAACTTCTTCTACCACTGAAAGGGCTTCCAAATCATAAGTTTGCCTGCTATGACAACTTATGAAGTATACACTACACATTTCTGTCTTGACTGCATCTGCCTCAAACATAGTTGCAAAAATGAACAAATCATGCATTTGACTGTCAGAAATATGCATGATGGTATTGCTGCCCAAGACAAACACCCAGAGAGCCATTGTAGCTCAGATGGTAAAGTGTCTGACTCGTAATCCAAAGGTCATGGGTTTGATACCCCTCACCAGGCCACTCAGGTTGGGTGCCCCAGTGTGTCCTTGGGAATGGCACTTAGCCCCCATTTCCCTGGCATGATATAGCCAAGAATGTGTTAAAAGTGCCATTAAAAATCAACCAACCAACCAACTAACAACAACTACAACAACAAGAAGTGTCTCGATATATGTTGGTCGTAACTGTTGGTTCGTAATATGATAACCTAAGGTGATTTGCCATGTATATTCAGAGATTCTCTCATAACTGTTATTAGATACAAAATTTATAATACAAGTGCAGTGATATAATATGAAGCAGGTGGTATGTTTCATTTCCAAAATTTCCATAATATTATGCCCATTTTAGAGATTCTGTTTATCAAATAACTTCAAAAATTTTGAATTTAGTCAATTGTGTTAGTACGTGATATTAACATTGAATTGAAGTTCAGTGTTTTAAAGGATAGAATCATTGCAGCATATTTACCAAGCACACACAAGTCTACAAACTAGAATACTGAACACTATTTAAAACTATATTCCATTTTCAATTAAAATGTAGGTGGTTTTTTGGGGGCAGGGGGTAAAACTAATTTTAATTATGAAATACTTACCCATCGCTATTGTTTAGCTATTAATTTTTTGGGGGCAGGGGGTAAAACTAATTTTAAATATGAAATACTTACCCATCACTATTGTTTAGCTATTACTTTTTTGGGGGCAGGGGGTAAAACTAATTTTAATTATGAAATACTTACCCATCGCTATTGTTTAGCTATTACTTTTTTGTGCCAAAAAAACCTATATATTTGATGTGAATACATCCTCCCCCAGAGAGTGGAGAATTGTCAAAAAGACGCAGTCCACTCATGCACCTTGCATGCCCATGTGAATACATCTTCCCCCAGAGTGGAGAATTGTCCATAAGACATAGTCCACTCATGCACCTTGCATGCCCATGTGAATACATCCTCCCCCAGAGTGGAGAATTGTCCATAAGACACAGTCCACTCATGCACCTTGCATGCCCATGTGAATACATCCTCCCCCAGAGTGGAGAATTGTCCATAAGACACAGTCCACTCATGCACCTTGCATGCCCATGTGAATACATCCTCCCCCAGAGTGGAGAATTGTCCATAAGACACAGTCCACTCATGCACCTTGCATGCCCATGTGAATACATCCTCCCCCAGAGTGGAGAATTGTCAATAAGACACAGTCCACTCATGCACCTTGCATGCCCATGTGCAGAGCAGTCATCTTTTTCATTGATTACGATTATGCCAGGACATCAGAGCGGGGTGGGAGGAGGGCATTCGGCAAAAGCTATGGTTAATTGCATAATTAAGATTAGTGTTCCCCCCCCCCAAAAAAAACCCCCCCTACATTTTAATAGCAACATCTTACCCGTTGCTACTGCATAGCTGAATTTGTCAGTTAGATGGGTAGGTTCATGTGTTAAAACTGATAAAAAAACAGAAAAATGGAAAGTACTCACCATTTGAGGGTGAGATCCATTTTGCTGAATGTTGGTGTCTCTCTGGGCCACATGTTGTGTCGCAACTATGGGTACTAGAGAACAAATGCCTGTGTTATGTTGTGTCGCAACTATGAGTCCCAGAGAACAAATGCCTATGTTATGTTGTGTCGCAACTATGGGTCCCAGAGAACAAATGCCTGTGTTATGTTGTGTCGCAACTATGGGTCCTAGAGAAAAAATGCCTGTGTTATGTTGTGCTAAAGAGAGGAGCTAGAAAGTAGCATGTGATCGCCAAAATGCTGCCTTCATGACGTCCCCCAAAGAAGAATGATTAAGTAGGTCCATGAGGCAGTGATGGCATCAACCTCAGGAGCTTTTAATTTCATAAAGAAGGCCTCTATTGGTGAGGGACTGATAAGCTCTTGATGGTAGTGACAATCCACCATGAAATGGTGGAAGCCAAACATCAATGGAGCCCTTCTGAGGAAGAAAACATTTTCGACCCTTCCTTTTCCCTTGGAAGCACTGAGATAGAACATAGTGCCCTGACAGGGCATAACAGCCTATCTTAATCATTCCCAGCACAGATTAAACTGAGACTGGAGATCTCTATGGGTAGTGGAGCTACCAACATAGCTGATTTAGTTAAAAATTCCAGTTGGCAAAGAAGAGAAACAGAGTTGTAATTGCCAATAACCGGAGATGGCTAGTGTTGAAGACAAAGCATGAAGCTCACTCTGTCTACTTGCAGATGGCAAGGCGAGCAAAAAGACAGTCTTGACTTTAAATAAGGTCCTGGAAGGAAGCCTCACTCAATGAATCATAGGGGGCTTTGGTCAATGACCACAAGACACAAGACATATTCCATCTGGGCATAAGAGAGTGGGAGACAGGTCTCTGCAGCTCAAAATACTTCATGAGATCAGCAAGGTGCAAATCCAAACCGATTGTCATGCCTTGAGAGAATTTAAGTGTGTTGGAAATGGCAGCTCTATAGCCCTTGATAGTCTACACTGAACATCTTTTGATCTAGAAAAGAAACAAAAGGAAATCAGTCATGAAAGTCACAGAGGGACAGCTAGGATCAATGTGTTTCCTACTGCATCAATCACAGAAGATTCTCTATCTAACATCCATGGATGAGGAAGCTCTCCTGACTTGAATGATGCAACTGGCAACCTGGCCCAAAAACTTGTTCTGGTGGACATATCACTTGAGATAAGCCAAGAGTGAAGGTGGAGAATGTGTGGAATGTTATGAAGGAGGGAGCCCCTGTGTTGCAACAGAAGATTCCTCCCATGAGGAAGAGACCTGGGTTGATCTATCAACAGGTCTAGAAGATTGCTGAACCATGACCATTGGGACCACAGTGCGGCTATGAGACGTAAAAGGGAAGTCTGTTGTTGAGCCTGGTTGCAAACAAGTCCACCAGAGGCCTTCGCCACAGCTACATGCTACTCTGAATGTGAGGTGTGTTTGTCTTCTCCTCCCTTTTAGGTGGAGATTTACCCATCTAAATGTTCAGTCCTTCCTTCTGGAGGGGCCTCACCTGTCTTTGAACAGATGGTCCCATAAACTCCTGGGACCCAGGAGTGCACTTCCAACATGAATAGCTACCGGTAATCATCTTGCAGTGAGACCCTAGAGGCTCTGCAAAAGACAAACCTGAATAATTCTGAAGAGGAGGGAGAGGGATGTTTCCTCCACCCTCTATATGTGTGTCTGAAATCGGCTAGATTCCAGATTTCATTTTACCATAATTTACAAAACACAAAATGATTCATCATGTGCATTTTGAACAAGTGAGGCAGTCTGGGTGAGTGTTCAAAGGGCCCTTCATGTGACCACAATTCGCCACAGACTGTCCCGACATTGTTCTCTAAAATAAAAATTTCCTGGAAGAAAACAATGAATAATGACAATATGTTTTATATGTCACACATGAACTCACCTGTGCAAAAGGTAAACAATGGGAACTTGCCTGTCTTTTCTTATATTAAAGCAAGACATTCAATTGTTAAACCTTTATTGATGAGTGATTGCAAACACACACAACAATAACAATGCAACGCAAGTCATGACAACAAATATCAATATACAAAGGTGAAAATACACAGAATTTGTTGTCTAGACAATTAATTAAGAACAAGGAATACATAATTCCTGTATGTTAGGGAAGGGCTGCTGCATTATTTCCTTAACACAAAAGACTTACCTATAACCAGTGTAACTGATAATGAATATAAGTGTATCCCAACCCCTAAGGGGTGGGATACAGTGTGGTAAACTAAGAGATCCCTTAAAGAACCAATTTCTGAAAGGGAGAGGGGGTTACCGGCATGTAAATATAATATGAAGAGGATACATGTAACACCAAGATAATATTCATTGAAGGAAAACTGCAATGCGGTGAAGTGCTAGCAACATCATACATGTGAACCTCCCACATGGGAGGATTTTTCTCCCGAGTTTAGGAGTGTCTCCCATCCCTCCCATCACTCAATGAAATCTGCTGTGTACACAAAATTATTAGTGACAAATTAAAGTTTTTCCATTTTGTTCACTTTCTGGTTCAAGCGTAGTATGTTTACGGTAATACTGCCTGTCATCACGTGACTGTGAACTGGCTTAAGAAGGCAAGACAATGTAGTTGCTAATTTGACCCTTTGATCCTGTTGGCATTGTTTGAAGTTTGTCAAGGTGGATTATACTATGTGTGAGCAGAAGTAATTTGGAAAGGATTAAAGATGTTAATTGATTATGGTTGGGTTACTGAAGAGCTCAATCAGCATAAAGCAATAAACTATAATTAGATTCTCCACGTAAGGTATGTTCTGCTTCATTGCTTAAAGTTGTTGAGATGGATTAGTGTCTACGCTATGCATGATCAAAATTAATTTGGACAGGATTAAAAATGTTAATTGATTATGGTTTGATGGTTAATTACTCAAGAGCTCAAGTGACATAAAACTGGGTTGGTTTGATTTCGGTGTTTCAAGTTTGTTGAGATGTCTAAGCGTGCCAAAACACCAAAATATAAGCAATCAAAATATCACACAAAATTAAATGATGGTTGGAAACGGGAATTTCAGTGGTTGCAATCACCTTCAAAGGGACATGAATATGCATTCTGCTCTTTCTGTAAAACTGATTTTAAAGTCTGTTACACTGGCAAGAATGACATCATGTGTCATGTAGAATCCTGATCTCATAAAAGCATATTAACCATGACAACAGATATGCCATCACTGAAATCCATGTTCACGGAATCTGCATCAAATGTGCATAAAGTTACATGTGCCGAGATGCTATTTGCCAACTTTATAGCCAAACATCTGCAGCAGATCATTTTTCAGATCTAGGCAAAATGATGTTCCCCGACTTATAAATTGGACAAAAGTTCTGATGCAAATGGACAAAAACTACTCACATAGTGACTATTTTATTGTTTGTAATAAATCATAATCTTAATTGTATTTGTATAATACTACTACTACTAATAATAATAATAATACTTTATTTTCAGAGGGTACAACTCATTTAGCCAAATTTTTAGCTAATCTCACATGAGGCCCTCTGGGACATGCAACATTCTATACATGTACAGAATATTTGTAAAAGAAAGAAAGAATGAACATATTAATTGCAGGTTAATGTCACACTAATAGTTCACTTAAGACTTGCAATGTTTATTCATCTGCATCAGTGTAACATGTTTGTAGCTGATTTACATATAATCATAAGAACAAAGAAGGAACTGTTGGAATATTTGGTGAGAGACATTACCGGTATATGTTTAGGCAGCTGAAATAGCCTGATTTGAACACGGCAACACTGTCTGCCTGCTTTATTTCAAGTGGTAGCTGATTCCATTCTGAAGATCCTGTACATGTAAAAGTCTTTTTCAATGCATTAGTTCATGGTCTTGGTAGTTTTATACACAGGTTTGACGCTGATCTTAAAGAGTACATAGAGTCAGTATTGCTGGCTTTGACAAGCATATCATTCAGGTAAAGAGGTGTTAAATTATGAAGGGTTTTATAAACCATAATACATCTATGATGGTGTCATTGGACCAACATCTAGTATAATTCTAGCTGCACGCTTTTGAAGTTTGATTAGATGATTAATATTAGTTTGTGTGCATGAGCCCCATACTATGTAACAGTAGTCCATAATAGGTAATATGTAAGTTAAATAGAATAGCTTCCTTGCATGCATTTGTAGATATTTCTTCAGTCTTTGCAGTAGTGTTAGTTTGGAGGCTATTATGTTACAGACATGATTTATGTGATGATTCCAAGTTAGTTTATCATCAACATACACTCCTAGGAGCTTATGCATTCTACATTAGATATATATTCATCATTTACAGACAATCGAATGGGATTTTGCATGGATAATCTGCTTGATGTTCCTACTAGCATTGCAACGGTCTTTTTTGTATTTATATACATTCCATTGTCTTGACACCATTTACTGATATGATTATATAAACTCACTGTTGTGAGTGACCATCTGCAGAACGCGACCAGTGATCGCAATTTTTAGGCAAAATATGCATTCGACACTACTTATAATGAATGACTGCATCACAAAAACTGATATAAACACCACTGGCCTTGATTTATGAATGTAAACCAGACTGAAGTACATGTCACTAACTGCCATTGTAATCCATAATGCCTGGGATGAATGGGATCTTTGTCTCCGTTTATAATACTAGTAAGTAATAATCGTTCTCAGATTTGATTGTCATTATTAAAGAGTGCTGATAGTGATGATAATTATAACAACAAATGTGTCTGCAAATTAGGTTTAAAGTCACAAAGCATGTGATGGTATAATGTATGTGTTTGTGCTTCATGTGAAGAATCTTACTGACATTAAAACAATATTAGAATTAGATCCAAACAGTACACATCTTGAGCAGTTGTGGTAATTAGTCATCAACCTCAATTTACCCAGAAGCAGGAAACAATTTAAACTTCTTGGTGGAATTAGTAGAGTAGTACTGACATTGCCACATTCCAATGTAGACACAAAAAAGGATATTTTCCATTCTGAGGAAAATTCTGGCTGACTCTAGAGGAAAACTGGATCCAGTAACAGTACATCATCTCCTAAGTGTTATGAACAACAATGATGAGGACTGCCACCAATATAATCCTGGCAAATATCAAAGAAATACTAAAAAATGCTTGTGGTACATATAAGGAGAGTATGAATGGCAACAAGTTACTGTGAAAGGACTGAATTGATGAGATGATGTGCATATTTTAATATTTAAAAAAGTAAATCTGTTCAATCGTTGTAATTTTTGTCCATTTGCATGCTAAAACTCAGGTCGATGAAAATCCTCCCCGTGTTGAGGTCAAAACTCCTGACCAAATGTTGGAAATTTCCTGATTTGTTCTGACCTGTCCTGTCTTTTCTATCACATGTATGCAACATTAGAAATTCTTCTCTGGTCACAGATTCGACACATGTCCATTAACATGGCATCCTTGAAAAAGATGACTGTTCTGTACATGGGCATGCAAGGTGCACGAGTGGACAGTGTCTTATTGACAATTCTCCACTCTGTGGGTGGATATATTCACATCAAACAGACAAGGTTTTTCGGCATGAAAAAAGATATTAGCTACGGAATAGCGACTGGTAAGATATTGCTGCTTTTTTTAAAAGCATGAAATAGAATGTTATAAAAATTACGACTTGGTTTGCCAGAAGTAAAGTACTTCAAAAGTCATTTAGCGTTTAGGTGTAGCACTAAGATAGATGTATTCAATCATCTGGTTTAATGATTACAGCATAAATAGTAAAAACATTAAATTGAACAAGTCAGTGAAATGTGAAATATGGGTCACATTGACCTATGTTTAAGATGAGGGTGTAATACTCATCAAGATGCATCCTCTCTGCAAGTTTCAAGATTCCAGGTATAACAGTATTATACAGTAGATAAAAAGACCATTGTGGCCATGAGCTAAATGCAAAAACTTAATACAAGCCAGCAAAATGTGAAATGTTGTATGGATGTGGTGCTTAAATTTATGCACACAGTGACCTAGCTGGATGATTCTGGCATGAACAGTGCTTGAGATTGAATTCAAGTCAGTAGCATGAAATATGGGTCACAGTAGTACTCATTACAATACATCCCTTCATGAAGTTTCAGGAATACTGGCATAGCAGTATGTATACAGGGTGCTATAAACCTATTTGGGTTATGACCTAAATGCAAAAACTTAATATTAGCCAGTAAAATGTAAAATGTAGGGTCATCATGACCTTCTTTTGTTGTAAAGGTGTTTGATGATTCTAGCATGAATAGAGCTCCCAAAATAAACTTAAAATACAAATTCTAACAAAAGTCAGTGAAGCATGAAATAAAGATCACAGTGACCTATGTTTGTGGTGAGGGTGTAGTACTCCTAAAGATGTATTCACTCACCAAGTTTCATGAATCTAAGTATAGCAGTATATATATATATATACAGTGAAACCCCGCTATAACGCGCCCCACTATAATGCAAATTCGGATATAACGCGATCGTGGCATGGCTCCCAAAATTTCGTATATTCATTCGCACATGAAAATTTTTTTTTTCAAAGTACGAGAAATAGTGTATAAAATGCGTATATTACAGTATCATTTTGGGGAAGAGATCGCGTATGAATTCGAGTATAATATGTTTGTGGCGCGGTTCCTGAAATTTTATATACATGTACATGTATTTTTCTTGTACACGGGAAAAGTTTTTTTTGTAAGTACGAGAAATAGTGTATAAAAGGTTTATTATCATTTTGGGGAAGAGATCACGTATGAATTCGATCGTGGCGTGGCTTCTGAAATTTAACAATTATCACCAATTTCTTGAAGTGTTATGCCAAAATAAACATTATCGGAAATGTTACTTGTTACTAATCCATGAGTAAAGCCAGTAAGCCTTCTTTGTGTTTGTCTTCAATTCATTCTGTATACAATCATTGCTCAAACAATAGCCGACGTGTTTTTCTTCTTTAACTGCATACACAACCGAGCATCAGACAGTGTGATGGTTGATAAAAGATTCTCAAGATTTAATAAACATAAAAAAACGTAAGCAGCCAACATGTGCGCTGGACTTCAATTCATCCTGTATACAATCATTGTGCAAACAATAGCTGACTTATGTTTCTTCTTTAACTGCATACACAACCAAGCACCAGACAATGCGGTGGTTGATCAAAGATTGTCATATGTGGGTGCTTATGTAGAGACTGAGCTTGGGCGGCTAGATCAAAGATTGTCATATGTGGGTGCTTATGTAGAGACTGAGCTTGGGCGGCAAGATCACAGGGAGTTCAAATAACCACTCTCTGTTACTTGGCACTGAACAAATATCAAACTCGTGGCTCAATCAAAGGGTTGTCATGTGGGAAAACAAAGACGGATCGATATCAGATAGTAAACGGTGTTGATACCCTATTCATGCTATACATTAGACGTGTATACGTTGTTCTCTGAATAAAGTAAAATATAGTAAAACCCCGCAATAACGTGACCCCGCTTTTTCCGCGATCAAATTTTATGGACCCCAAATATCGCGTTATAGCGGGGTTTCACTGTATATATATATATATATATATATATATATATATATATATATATATATATATATATATAAAAAATATACAGGTTGTGAAAAACCTATTTAGTCATGGGCTAAATACACAAACTGAACCTAAGGCAGTACAATGTGGAATGCTGAACACAGTGACCTTTCTTTGTGGTATGGGCGTGATACTAATATAGTTGCATACAATCATATAGTTTGAGGATTCTAACATGAACAGAGCTTGAGAAATAAACTTATCCCACTAAATTTAAACAAAGTCAGTGAAGCATGAAATATGGGTCCCTGCTACCTACTTTGTGATGAGGGTGTAGTACTCATCAAGATGCATCCTCTCACCAAGTTTCACAATTCCGGGTATTAAAGTATTTACATAGTGGGCAAAAAACCTGTGCTAGATGCAAACACTTAACCAAGAATGTACATGTAGACAAAAAGTTATTCCCCTCTGGTTACTCCCCTGAGGGTAGGTGCTACTATGAAAGCCACCCCATTTTTGTGAACTGTTTTCCTGGAGAAAAAGCACAATATTTGCTACAAACAATGAATAAATCAATAAAACAGGCATGCATAAACTTTAGTTCCTAATACCATTAAATTAAATGCTTTAGATCGTTTGAATCTATCCTATGTAAGCCATGCCACACAATGTTTTAATAAAACAATAATACTGTGAACAGCACATCCCCCCTCCCCCTCATTTAACAGTCCTCTAAAAGGTAGTAATAGGACATGGTTGACCAATGGGTCTCAGTGACCTGGACCTTTGGTCAAGGTATGCAGTCTTGAACCAAACATACTGTGCAGAAACCATTATTTTCTTATTAGACTTACCATAACCATGACCTCTGACCTTTAGACCCAGAATCTATAGGTTTCTTTATTACTCTAAGTGCAAGCCATCTACAAAGTTTGGTCAAGAAACTTGATTTGGAACAAATATTCTATAAAACCCTTTTTTTAATATAGCTACAATGACCTTGAGCTTTGACCTGTTGACCCCCAAGTCAATAGGCTTCTTCCATACCTTAAGTGCAAGCCATCCACAAACTCTGGTCAAGTTATGAGATTTAGAACTAAAGTTATTACGCAAAAACCATTTTCGTTCTTTCAGTCACAATGACCTTGACCTATAACCCTAAAATCAGCAGGCTTCTTTCTTACCTAACTTGTAAATCATTCACAAACTTTGGTGAAGGTACATGGTCGAGAACTGAAATTTTGTGCCAGAACCATTTTTCTTCTTTCAGTCACAGTGGCCTGGACCACCAACTTTTTGACTCCAAAACCAACAGGCTTTTGCCTTACCCCAAGTGCAAGATATCCACAATGTGTGGTCCAGGTCTGTGATGCAAAACTAATGTTATTGTGCAGAAACTATTTTTCCTCTTTTAATCACAGTGACTTTGACTTTTGGACACTAAAAACATTGTTTCTTCCTTACCCCAAGTGCAAGGCAGCAACAAAGTTTGGTAACTGTGGATGGTGGAGAATGAGTAATGGTGCAGAAACTAAATTCGTAACAGACAGACGTATGGACAGACATTATCATAACTAAATACACGCTGCCTTATAGTAGGGGTATACAAAATATAGGAATTATAAAAAGCAAACAATCTTTCACAATTTTTATTTTGCCTGAAGGCTTCAACAGTCTTTGACAGTCTCTTTTCAATCAGCTGTCGGTTTAATCTTATAAACAGTGAGACAGCTACAGAACTTGAACTCCACTGACACTAACAAACTGCCATTTTGATGTAGGTATTTTCTCATTTGGAAACAACAATATTTATATAAAAGATGTAACAAAAGTGGTCAATTTAACCTCAACACTAAGTTTTCAAACAGTTTTGATGGCAGGTATTTTCTTTGTCCCAATGCTTTTGGACATACAATTTATTTGTTGGTGTCTGAAAATATGAGGTAAGTAAGGTACTCACAGAAGATAATTGCAAATATATGATGACTATAACTAGGTAACTGAACGGATGGTGTGTGAGTGTGTGTGTGTGTGTGTGCAAGTTATTTAAGACCAAAGATTTATCTCCAGTTAATGTGACAAGACTCTCAGATATATATAATACTACAAAATGGGGAATACATTAGCAGTCTAACACAAAAAAAGAAAATTCTATTAGTTTTGGCAGAAAGCTGGCTTACTCATTAAATGAATCCTTTTTATATATCACAGTCTCTGCCATACATTCCTGGTGAAATACTAGTATATATATAGAGAAAGATACATGTAAAAGTGGCTTCAATGCCCAACACCCAATTGAGTATATTGCCTTAAAATGAGACTGCCTTATAATGAAGCACATGATACCTATAATTTTACTACATGTACTTTAAAATGGGTGAACTATGGGTACACTTCCATACCATCTTCATTTTACACAGTTTATAAAGAAGCATGGGTACACTTCCATTTCATCTTCATTTTACACAGTTTATAAAGAAGCATGGGTACACTTCCATTTCATCTTCATTTTACACAGTTTATAAAGATGCATGGGTACACTTCCATTTCATCTTCATTTTACACAGATTATAAAGAAGCATGGGTACAATTCCACATCATCTTCATTTTACACAGATTATAAAGAAACATGGGTACAATTCCATTTCATCTTCATTTTACACAGATTATAAAGAAGCATGGGTACAATTCCATTTCATCTTCATTTTACACAGATTATAAAGAAGCATGGGTACACTTCCATTTCATCTTCATTTTACACAGATTATAAAGAAGCATGGGTACAATTCCACATCATCTTCATTTTACACAGATTATAAAGAAGCATATGGACTTGTCATGGGTGAACTATGGGTACACTTCCAGACCATCTTCATTTAACACTGATTATAAACAAGGATATGGACTTGTCATGGGTGAACTATGGGTACACTTCCATACCATCTTCATTTTACACTGATTATAAACAAGGATATGGACTTGTCTTGGGTGAACTATGGGTACACTTCCATACCATCTTCATTTTACACTGATTATAAACAAGGATATGGACTTGTCATGGGTGAACTATGGGTACACTTCCATACCATCTTCATTTTACACAGATTAAAAACAAGCATATGGATTCATCATAGGTGAATTATGGGTACGCTTCCATACCATCTTCATTTTACACAGATTTTACACAAACTGTAACTGTAACTTTTTATTATTTAACAAAAAAGTCAGTAATGAACTCTGACTGAGTACCTACTATAACTGGCAAGGTTTCAATCATTAGAAAGTTTTGACTGAAGGAATTACAGATTTGCTATCTTCAGATATAAATTAGTTCCAATTCTAAGATACTGAACCTGGAAGAAAGGAATAGTTATAGAAATACCATTTTGAAACTCAGTGTCTGCTGACTTAGTGCATCTGTATTCCAAGCTGATCAAAGAACAGTTTGCCTGTGGAGAATCCATCATACTTGTGAACCTAACTTCTCAAGCAATTTCAGGTTCAACTGATATTTTAAGATAGTATTGATGTATTAATCAAGATGATTGTAATATCCATTTATTTCCAAGAAGCATGCCAATCCTGTGTGAAGTGACATGCAGCAAAAGAAGGAATTTTACCATGAACTAGAAACTGCAATAATCAGGGATTTTGGCTAGTTACATATCTTGAATTTAATAGGTGGCACCACAGCAAAAGTGGGTCCAAGGTTATTGATTATTCTTCAGGAGGCAGTGTGCATGTAAGCAGGAAAGCAATGATTGTTCAATGAAGATTTTTGTACTCAGCAGGGATACTCATTTTGGTGCCATATAGTTAAGAAATGTAAATATATAAACAACAGTTAGTTACAAGGGTAATTGTATGTACATTTTAAAATTGGTAGATCATTTTGCAGCCCCATGCAGTTCTGTTCGAATGTAGCTCTCAAATGCTTTGTTTCCATCTCTTCTTACATGCAATAATAATCATATTTCTTCAATTAAAATACTCTCAGAATGGCATTTTCTCCTTTAATACAATTGCAGTATATATATATATATATATATATATATATATATATATATATATATATATAGAGAGAGAGAGAGAGAGAGAGAGAGAGAGAGAGAGAGAGAGAGAGAGAGAGAGAGAGAGAAAGATACATGTGTGTGTGCAATGATATGTGTCAAATTTATTACATATGAAACTTTTTTTACTCAGATCACACAACCTCTTATACCCAAAATAATAATTTAATGGCAGAGATGAAAGCAGACAATGGAATAGTCTAAATAAAGTTATTTGGTTCTTGGTGTGTTTTCAGTCTAAATAAAGTTATTTGGTTTTTGGTGTATTTTTAGTTTTACAATGACAGTTTTTAAATGTAATTGCATTGGATTTGTTGAAATAAAACATGATGGAAATTTTTAAAAGGAAATTGTCTCTGATTACCACAAAAAAATAAATCTGTTCATGGACGTATTTATTGTTTATGTATACAAGGCCTGAATCGGTTCATAGAGGTACTAATAAATTTATACCAAGTCTGTCTAGCTCTCCTGACCATGACATTTGTTTGCCAAAAAGCTTTGTTAATTTTAATTACAAAATCTAGTTCATGGTCTGGAATATCTGATTGAAATAATTAAGAAAATAAATGCAAAAAAAACAGTTTACATTACAAAACTGTTGTCACAGTTGCTTTGTATATATTTAATTAAAGTTCTTTCTTCCATGTTATGAACTGTAAAATAAAGCATGTCATTTTAAACTTTTGTTCAAGAGATTTTCACCAAGCCGCATTAACCAATGAACCCTTTGTGAACTAACAATGCAAAAAGACTGGAGTACAACCAAATAGTGTTATCCAGCAACCAAAATAGTGGGATCCAGTATATTTCCATGTTGCCATCTAATGGGAAGATAACTCACCAGTCTCTCTCATTACCATGACATTTTATTTTCATTGTTCTGCAAACATTAAGGACCTCTTTGTGCTGCATATTTTTTATTAATACAAGGTGGTTATTGTTATTGCAGTGTATTTTTGTTCTTCTTGTTACTATGACATACCTGTGATTCTACCGGCGGTAGGCAAAAAATACTGTTTTAAAGACCGTCTACCGCACATACCATTTAGTAGTCGAAATCTACCGGTTTTGAAAATTTCAAGGAAATTTAAAAAAAAAACAAAAAAAAACCCCGGTTTTTTTCCGCTTTCTATCAACACATTAGATAAACCAGCCAGAACCAGTCTACTGGGAACCGGAAATGTTCGACGATGCGTGGTTGAATAGTCGGATTACAATTGTTAGCATGTGTAGGTGGCAGGGGACAGTTTCGTAAATTGGCCTCTGTCAAATTTCTTAACTTAAAGCTATGATGTGACTTTTTGAGCTATTATTGTTTAATAATTAAAGATATGGATATATTTGTGAATTAGTTGTTTCGGGCTTGTGTTGTTCTTCAAATTGATGTGAGGCATGTACACCTCCCATAGTCAGTTCACAGTATGTAGACAGTGAAATACCAATAGTCGGCTAGGAAGCAGAGCTAGCCACCCATAGTAGTAGACACGTGGATTCACGGTAAGAAGAATATCTCAAAAATGGCTTGGATGGCAACTATTTTGAATTGCATCAAGCTGTTTAGTACACAGTGTTTTGCGGAAAAATCACCCAGGAAAAGGGCTTGTATTTTCACTCTGAGCATCACTTGGTGTCAAAAATGACCTTCGGACGTGAAAAATGCAGGTATAAATTTGGGGTTGGGGTGCATAAACTTCTTTTGTTATGAACTGCCATTGACTTGTCAGGTCAAGTAAATACTATTTTTATGCTTCGTTTTAATATAGCTATCCAAAAATATGGACCTTTTTGACCTCACTTGTGTATTTTATTTTTTATGATTTTTTATATTAGGCTAGAGGATGCGGCATTAAATTTGTGCATAAAAACTGTCCCTTGCACCCTGTACAAAGAAGCGGCTAATTGATTACCTTATAGTTGTAATTTGGAGAGTTTAAGGCCAAATGCGGGATGTTGTTTGAGGTGTTATAAGTAATAAAAGGATCAAAGGTAATCCATGAGTCTTTGATTAAAACTCGGCCGATCTGACGTGGAAGGAAGATAAAACGGAGAGACTGACCAAAAATGATCTTGGCAGAAACACTTGAGTAAGTATTTTGATTTGATGTCTTTTAATTGCTCTTGTATTGTTCATGATGGTTTAAGATGAATATTTAAGGGCAGCTTGTATATTTATTTTTTCAATTCATGTCAAAATGCCGAAACGTACGCTTTCTCCCAACGCTAAAAAGCCACCAGCTAAGAAATACTACAACAAGTTTAACAACGCTTGGATACCAGAATTTAAGTGGGTGCAGGCGAGTAGCAAAGGTCCTGACTTTGCATTGTGTCTTTTTAGGCTGGTGAATCAATGATTGGACATCTACATGTAGAGATGACCAGGCTGCTAAGAAAGCTTCTGGGAAAGTTTGTTTCAACCAAGGTCATCACCAGTGAACCAGATATTACTAATGTGAAGTTCAGACTTCTAGAAAATAAGCATAAAAGCACAAAAATTATGTTCAAGTCCTAGATAAAATATATCTGCAAGTTAAAAATGTATTACTTAATATTTAATTTAAAAGTTGGGATAAATTATTAAAATCATGTGTTTTTCAACTGTTTATTTCAAGTCTAAATCTAATTTGTTTAAAATTAATTACAGTGGTGAAACTTGCCAACAGATTTTTGGACTGAGTGTAGTTGTCCTATCATTGCCACATTCCAATGCTTACACAGAGAGGACATTCTCCATTCTTCGGAAAATCCAGAGTGATTCAAGGGGAAGTCTGGACCAGAAAACTAGTGACAGTGATCTTGTGAAGGAAACCAAAAATGCCTGTGGATATTATAAAAATTCTTTGCAGTGAACTGTGAGATGTACAACTCTTCCTTTTTCATTTAATTAACAATATACTGGCTCATATTAACTAACTATTATTGTAACATTTTCCATCAGATTCTGAATCTGAATCATGTTCAAAATTTGTGTTTTATTATAATATGAAGAGAATACATATTATGTGACAAAATGAACTTGTTTTGTTTTCAATCCCCTTAAAACACGTAAAATTTATGCCGATAAAAAATCTACCTTTTCAGAAGCCAATCTACTGATCAAAATTTGCAAATCTACTGGTTTGAAATCCTGGTTCTGTCACAGGTATGCTATGATGATGATAAGGAGGAAAACAATAATGACGATGATTATTATTATTATTACTGTTACAAAATCAAGACTAGAAATGGCCATAAAACTGTACAATTTTGTCAAAATAGTGACAAGTGAACCTGACCTAGGTCTTCTTAATGTAATGACTCATACCACATTTGATTTGAATCCATGCAATCCTTCAAAAGCTTTATAGCAGAAATAAAAATGGGGCCATAACTTCAACAAATTTTGTTGGAAAATGGTGAAAATGAAACCTGACATAGCTCTTCCTAATGTAAAGCCTCATGCCAAATTTGGTTTGAATCCATGAAACCCTTAAAAGGTTACTGAGATGAAATTAAATATGGATACAAATGAAGGGAAAGTTAAATCAAACAGTAGTCTTGCACTGGATAAGATGGATAAAAATTGTGTGAATGCACAGACAAAATCTATGTAGAAATTGTGTGAATGTACAGACAAAATCTATGTAGAAATTGTGTGAATGTACAGACAAAATCTATGTAGAAGTTGTGTGAATGTACAGACAAAATCTTTGTAGAAGTTGTGTGAATGTACAGACAAAATCTTTGCATAAGTTGTGCGAATGCACAGACAAAACCTATGTAGAAATTGTGTGAATGTACAGACAAAATCTATGTAGAAATTGTGTGAATGTACCAACAAAATCCATGCAGAAGTTGTGTGAATGTACAGACAAAATATATGTAGAAATTGTAATCACTGATAAAAGTCTGAGAAAAGTACAAAAGAAAAATTCCACAATGAAGTTACTTTTTTAGCAATTGTTTGGTGCAAAAAAAACAAACAATTGTATATCCATGTTATTGATATCAAGTTCTCTTGGAAAAATTCTATCAGTAATACCTCTTGTAATATGAAGCACATAATGGTCTTAATGCATTGTTGGTTCAGGACGACTGGATTTTCGCAAACACACACACACACACACACACAGCAACTTGTTTAATAATATTTATACATAAGCAGACCATTCATGGTTTCTGGTGTAACAGTGTGTATACATGCTTACAGGGTGCACAAAAAAAATGTGGTCATGAGCTAAACACAAAACTTACCCTATGCTTGTGAAATTTAGGTCAAAGTGACTTTCTTTTGCTGTAAGGGTGTGTTACTAATAGAGATGCATACAGTCATCTAGTCTGATGATTCTAGCATGAAAAGAGCTTGAGAAATGACTTAAAAACAAAATTTAACCAAAGTCAGTGAAGAATGAAATATGGTTACAGTGACATACTTTTGTGATGGGGTGTAGTGCTCATCAAGTCGCATCCACTCATCAAGTTTCATGACTCAGGGTATAACAGTATGTATACAGGGTACAAAAAGCCTGAATTAAATGCATAAACTTTACCAAGACTGTGCAAATAAAATACATGTATGTACAAAGTTTGCCCCCTTAACCTCCTCCCAAGGGGGTGGGTGTTATGAAACCCACACCAAATGTTGCCTAGGATCTAGGAAGAAAGAATTCTTTCGATACAATAAGACAATACATATACATTTGGTATTTTCAAAGACTCTCAGTGAAGTGTACTGTAATGAACTGACAGTAACATCACCCATTATAAAAGTATATCCTAAAAATTCAACTGCTTTACTGACTTCTATGGTCTATAGTGTACACTGAAATAACATAGGACATTATAAATGGGTTACTGACTTCTATGGGTTATAGTGTACACTGAAATAACATAGGACATTATAAATGGGTTACTGACTTCTATGGGTTATAGTGTACACTGAAATAACATAGGACATTATCAATGGGTTACTGACTTCTATGGTCTATAGTGTACACTGAAATAACATAGGACATTATAAATGGGTTACTGACTTCTATGGTCTATAGTGTACACTGAAATAACAGGATATTATCAATGGGTTACTGACTTCTATGGTCTATAGTGTACACTGAAATAACAGGATATTATCAATGGGTTACTGACTTCTATGGGTTATAGTGTACACTGAAATAACATAGGACATTATAAATGGGTTACTGACTTCTATGGTCTATAATGTACACTGAAATAACATAGGACATTATAAATGGGTTACTGACTTCTATGGGTTATAGTGTACACTGAAATAACATAGGACATTATAAATGGGTTACTGACTTCTATGGGTTATAGTGTACACTGAAATAACATAGGACATTATAAATGGGTTACTGACTTCTATGGGTTATAGTGTACACTGAAATAACATAGGACATTATCAATGGGTTACTGACTTCTATGGTCTATAGTGTACACTGAAATAACATAGGATATTATCAATGGGTTACTGACTTCTATGGGTTATAGTGTACACTGAAATAACAGGATATTATCAATGGGTTACTGACTTCTATGGTCTATAGTGTACACTGAAATAACATAGGACATTATCAATGGGTTACTGACTTCTATGGGTTATAGTGTACACTGAAATAACAGGATATTATCAATGGGTTACTGACTTCTATGGTCTATAGTGTACACTGAAATAACAGGATATTATCAATGGGTTACTGACTTCTATGGTCTATAGTGTACACTGAAATAACATAGGATATTATCAATGGGTTACTGACTTCTATGGGTTATAGTGTACACTAAAATAACATAGGATATTATCAATGGGTTACTGACTTCTATGGTCTATAGTGTACACTGAAAGAACATGACATTATCAACTGCTCATTGACTTCTATGGTCTATAGTGTACACTGAAAGAACATGACATTATCAACTGCTCATTGACTTCTATGGTCTACAGTGTACACTGAAAGAACATGACATTATCAACTGCTCATTGACTTCTGTGGTCTACAGTGTACACTGAAAGAACATGACATTATCAACTGCTCATTGACTTCTGTGGTCTATAGTGTACACTGAAAGAACATGACATTATCAACTGCTCATTGACTTCTGTGGTCTACAGTGTAAATTGAAAGAACATATGACATTATCAACCTCTTACTGAATTATATGGTCTATTGTGTACACTGAAAGAACATACAACATTATCAACTGTTTATTGACTTCTATGGTCTACAGTGTACACTGAAAAAACATACAACAGTATCAACTGCTTATTGACTGTTATGGTCTACAGTGCACACTGAAAGAACATACAACAGTATTAACTGTTTCTTGACTTCTATGGTCTACAGTGTGCACTGAAAGAACATACAATAGTTTCAACTGCTTACTGACTTCTATGGTCTGACTACCATGATAGATCAACTGCTTACTGACTTGCATAGTCTACAGTGTATATTCAAAGATCAATGCTTACTGACTTCTATGGTCTATAATGTACACTGAAAAATCAACTGCTTACTGACTTACATGGTCTATATTGTATACTGAAACATCAACTGCTTACTGACTTCTATGGGTTATAGTGTACATTGAAAGAACATATGACATTATCAACTGTTTATTGACTTCTATGGTCTACAGTGTACACTGAAAGAACATACAACAGTATCAACTGCTTACTGATGTCTATGGTATGTAGTGTACCTTTATAGATCAACTGCTAACTGACTTTTATAGTGTACAGTGTACATTCAAAGATCAATGGTTACTGACTTTTATGGTGTATATTGTACATTGAAAGAACATATGACATTATCAACTGCTTATTGACTTCTATGGTCAATAATGTACACTGAAAGAACATATGACTAGCAACTGCTTATTGACTTCTATGGTCAATAATGTACACTGAAAGAACATATGACTAGCAACTGCTTATTGACTTCTATGGTATGTAGTGTATATTGAAAGATATGCCGTATACTGACTTGTATGGTCCATAGTGTACACTGAAAGAGCAACTGCTTACTGACTTCTATGGTCTATTGCACATTAAAAGAGCATAGAACATTATCAACATTATAATGGTAACTTGCCTAATTTGAAAGCTATGTGAAGACATTAAAAACATGCAAATTTGAGGAGAATGAGTCAGATTCAGATGTTAAGCTTAGTCTGCAACTGAAAGAGGAAGTAGAAGTTAAAAAGTTCTTGTTAAATATCAGGTGTTTTGTGTGGAAAAGTAGGTGAATAACCTTCAGGTTTCCCTGCTGCTATTATGCTTTTAAGGTTTGTGGTTCAACTTTGTCCAAGATAAAAGTATGATTGAGTGCCAGTCAGAACATCAGCTGTAGAACTGCTAGTTAATTCTTTCCTCCATCTCCACCCATTCTTGGGTATTAAAGATCATACTACAGTATTAAACCCACAGAAAAGTACAGAGGGATCCCATTGAGGATCCCACTTGAATTGACCAAAATCCTGGTGGGATTAAGAAATCCTGCTATGATATAATAACCCCATTAAGATTCCAACTACTGGTATCTCAGTATATAATCCCAATATTAGTCGCGGGATGACTGCAAGGGATTCCCATGGGATAACTCAGAGATCCTGGACACATGACTAAATGGAATCTGCTGGAATAACTCAAGAGATCCTGGACAGATGACTGTATGTGATCTCCATGGGATAACTCAGAGATCCTGGACAGAAGAGTTCATGGGATCCTCATGGGATAACTCAGAGATCCCATGGCAGATGCCCAATTTCAAGTAAAAGCTTGCCAATTTAATATTTATAGCACCAATTCAAATTACATCCTTTTGGTTTAAGACAACAATGTAAATAAATTCATTGATAAATATACTACAGACACAAGTTGACCAAAAAAATAGATTGTATTAAACTGACTGAAATCCATCTTGGACATAACAAGTAGCTGATAACATATTATCGTACAGCACTCCCTCACTATAGGGCCTTTCATTATCACATGGTTATTTAAATAAGGCCTTTCATTATCACATGGTTTCTTTTATAGGGCCTTTCATAATCACAGTTTCTTTTATAAGGTCTTTCATTATCACATGGCTTCTTTTATAAGGCCTTTCATTATCACAGTTTCTTTTATAAGGCCTTTCATTATCACATGGTTTCTTTTATAAGGCCTTTCATTATCACATGGTTTCTTTTATAAGGCAGGTATAGTCATCGATCTCATTTTATTATGTGGTAGTAAAATTATATGTATACCATATATACTCGCATATAAGGTGATACCAACTGCAAACTGCACAGACCCAGATCTGCCGTTGCATAATGTGCTGGCAGATCTGGGTCTATGCAGTTTGTAAGGACTAATCAGAAGAACAAACAAAAGAGACCGTAATCTGCCAGCACATTATGTGATGGCAGATCAGGGTCTATGTTGTTTGCATTTGGAACCAGCTTATACGTGAGTATATACGGTATATAACATGGTTTCACTTTATGGCAGTATACTCCATGGCTCCCATGGAAAGCATTATAATGAGGGAATGCTGTTGTATTCAACTCATTTCATGAATGTCACATCTAATGTATATATATATATGCCAGAAAATCTACAATGTTATGAAAAATGCCAGAAAATCTACAATCTTATGAAAAATCTTTTACCTTCAAGGCCAAAGTCTGAAATTGGTCAGTCGTTAATAAGAGGTTGGTTGCATATGCTATATATCAATTACAATTGGTCTAGTACATGGAATTTAGTTATCATACCATATCAAAAAAGGCGCAAATAAGAAACACCTATTGGTAAATCTCATGGCATACTGAATAGTGGGTTGATTAGCCTCCCTCTATAGTCAATTAACAGTGACAGGTGGTCAATTACATGATAGGTTTCACCTGTCAGTTACCATGTCAGATGGTTTCCTATGCCAAACAGCCAATCAGATCCTGAAAAAGCACATTTTCTCAATGATGCCAAATTCAGACTGAACGATAGTGGGACATCAACCAATAAATATAGGGTCTGCCTCTTCAATTGATTGTATATACTAGCTTATAAGTCGGATCAAACTGCAAACTTCACAGATCGAGATCTGTCACTGCATAATGTGCAGGCAGGTCTGGGTCTATGCATTTTGTTAGGATTAATCAGTAGAACAAACAAACATACACCCTGATCTACCCACGCATTACATTGTTTGCAGCTGAACCCGACTTATAAGCGAGTACAGATGGTACATTACTTAAACATTGAAAACAGCTACTGGTACTTACCAATACTATTTATATCCATACTGGAACTGTCACCTGAAAGAGAAGAAAAAGTAAATAAGCAATGACAATAAAATTCAATAGCATAAATGAGACACATAAAAAAAGAAAGGTTCTATTCACGTTTTAATCGCTATAAAAATTCTGAACCAGCACCATACTACTGAGTCAGATCCATGTGCCTCATTAAAGACACAAGTCTTGTGTACCAATATTTAATGTAATATCAGCTCATGCCTTAAAAAAAAAACAACACCTCTTTTCAGTCCAAACTAAGTGCATGTGCACCACCTCATGCCTAAATGAGACCACACCCCTCTTTTCAGTCCAAACTTGGCATAAAATTATTCATTACTAAGTGCATGTGTCTTGATCCCAGCATACCCTGTGGGAGGGAGGGTAGCAGTTGCTAAAATCGGCTTACAACATGTTTCTCTTGGAACTTACCGTATATACTCGCATATAATCACATACCAACTGCAAACTACACAGACCCAGATCTGCCATCGATTAATGTGCTGGCAACTCTGGGTCTATGCAGTTTGTAAGGACTAATTAGTAGAAGAAACAACATAGACCGTGATCTGCTGGTGCATTACGTGATGGCAAATCAGGGTCTATGCTGTTTGCATTTTGACTCAGCTTATATGTGAGTATATACGGTAATCCATGTATGCTTGGTATCTCGTTACCGCTTAACATTGTAGATTAAATCAGTTTCAAACAAGAGCCCAAAATTTATCTAAAAACAATATGCAAGAACAGTTTGAACAAAATCTGGGTTAGCAAGGAGCTTTCTGTTGATATGAAAAAAGTTGTTGGAAGTTTCTCAACTATCTTCAACCATATCTGATAATAAATCAGCATCACATGCACAAGATTGAAAGAAATTCCAAACCAGAATGTTTTGTTTAAAGATATTTCTAATATTAGTAACAACAGCCATACTGAACACCAGATCTTCATTATTTGTTCAAACTTAGAAGACCTTCATATAACGATGCTTTCTGTCCAATCAAAATCTTTTGCACAGCAATTGAGAAGAGTCATTAAAGGTTTTTTTATTTATAGTAATGGGTGCCATATGTGATGGAAGATAATCAGGGTGTATGACAGATGTTCTCAAGTTAAGTTGTATAAAAGACTAATGTTTCATTAAAATATCTTCATTGGTTCAAAAGTTACACCTGTACAAAGATAGAGGTCACCGATTTATACTTTTCATTGTCATGACCCCTGGAGGCAGGCTATGGTATGTGACACACCATTTAGTCATGATATATACTTGTGCAAAGTTTCATTAAAATATATTCATTGGTTTAGAAGTTATACTCCAGACAATGAGACAAGTCACTGAATTCCATTTCCCTTGCAGTGACCTTGACCTTGAGACAGGGAATGTGGCTATGGTATGTGACACACCATCTAGTTATGATTGGCAAAGTTTCATAAAAACATCTTGATGATACGAGCCACATAATAACATTGTCCATTGTTGTTACTTTGACCTTAAGGAAAGGGGCATGACTATAGTAAGTGACACATCTAGTCATGATATACTTGGGCAAAGTTTCATTAAAATATCTTTACAGGTTCAAAAGTGATACTTTGGACAAGGATATAAGTCAAGTCAAAGAATTACATTTTTCCTTGCTGTGACCTTGACCCAGCAGGTGACATGGTTATGGTATGTGACACACTGACTAGTCCTAATATTTACTTGAACAAAGTTTCATGAAAATATCTCATACTGTTATAAAGTTATGGGCTAGACAAGCAAATGTGAACAGATGGATGGATGGACACACATCAAGCAGACATATGGACAGACAACACCATAACATAATATGCATGACATCAGATGGGTGTATAAAAGGTGGAGACAAAGATATTACTCACAGGGCAAGGTAATTAATGGTTCACTGATATTTTGAAATAAAAACAGAACCAATGGAATACTATCTAAATGTTATGGGATACAATACTGTTGTATATTAATGGGGTTTGTTTTGTGTTTTATGGTTCAGGAAAACACAGGTAGGATATTTAGTGCCGAGGCAACTGAAGTAAAGTGCCTTGCCCAAGGACATACCATGGTAGCCAATGCCAATTGATCAGATGGCAGGTTTTGAACATGCACCATTTCAGTTACAAATCCTGTACGCTAATCACTGAGCCACAGTGGTTTTTGGCTCTATTTTTCCCTTCTTTCAACATGCAGAATGGCACATCTGATCTATTCTACATCCCCAAGTCCATGGGGGGAGTGGGAGGGGGGGGGAGAATAAATGGGACTAACATATATATGTATGGTTCAAACTTCCATTCAAATACACCTCCTTTTAAAAAAGGGGTTTGCCTCTTTGACATCAACCTCTGTTGTATTGCTATGCACAATTTTAACACCAACACCTTCTCAGTGAGATATGAATTAGAAGTTGATCTTATCTCAACATCAACACCATCTCAGTGAGAAATGAATCAGAAGTTGATCTTATCTCAACACCAACTCCATCTCAGTGAGAAATGAATCAGAAGTTGATCTTATCTCAACACCAATACCATCTCAGTGAGAAATGAATCAGAAGTTGATCTTATCTCAACACCAACACCATCTCAGTGAGAAATGAATCAGAAGTTGATCTTATCTCAACACCAACACCATCTCAGTGAGAAATGAATCAGAAGTTGATCTTATCTCAACACCAATACCATCTCAGTGAAAAATGAATCAGAAGTTGATCTTATCTCAATACCAACACCATCTCAGTGAGAAATTAACCAGAAGTTGATCTTATCTCATCTCCTCTAATTCAGTCATTAATCTTGCCCAGAATCAAGAGGTTTTTATTCTTTCTGAAGACATTTCATGCCATGAAAAGAAATAAAATATTTTCTTAAATTTATTATAGGAAATTCTGTAATGTTTTACTTTTTTGTACACTTTTGATTTATTATATTTTTCAGGTGAACAAATAAGTGTAGGTAAAATATTAATAAAAATTTTCTGCAGTACCTAAATTTTGCACACTTTAATATAAAAAAGTTCTTTGTACACAAAATTAGAGAACAAAACATAATTATTATTTCTTTATAGACTAATGCTGTACCAATAATTTAAGTGAATGAAAACTGACAGTACGGTAATTGTGTTTAGAATATTTAGAAGGTAAATATAAGACTGTGGATCAGACCTGAGTAAACTAAATATTTTCACCTACCATATATACTCACGTATAAGCCAGGTCCAAATGCAAACAACATAGACCCTGATCTACCATTGCATAATGCGCCGAAAGATCAGGGTCTATGTTGTTTGTTGTACTGATTAGTCCTTACGAAGTGCATAGACCCAGATCTGCCGGCGCATAATGCGCCGGCAGATCTGGGTCTATGCAGTTTGCAGTTGGTATTGCCTTATATGCAAGTATATACGGTAATAGGAAACAGAGCGTTGACACATATGGTAAAGTAACTATTGAAAGAAACTGAAATTTTAACTGTATTTTTTAAAGTTTACTATATACCATAAAGGGTTTTATGGAAGACTGTTTCTTGCCTTTTTTTGGAGTCAAAGGCTTGATAAAAAAAATTTAACATTGAGCTGATGCGGAAAATTCTGATGCTGACTATATCAGCATGACTATGTCTGCTATTTTTCTCAGACATTAACACTGATGTCCGCTGAAGATGAATTGGTGGTCTGAGTCTTTTAATCAACTTGGTGGGCAAGCAAATGGAAAGATACAGCTTTTTGTGTGGTGTCAATTACAGTGTGTAATCAGTAAGCATTTCCAGAAATCTCATAACTCTCACTCAGCATCATTTATATATCTCACTGGCCTGAAGTTTAAAGAGATTAGACAGATAAAATTTAGACACTTCTAATTTGGGAGCAGGAAGAACTCTTTTCTGGAAGTAATACAAGTTTTAGAATAAAATGTGAGGTTTCCTTATTTTGTAAAAAAAATCAAAAACTTTTGAAGTAAATATTAATTTTTTAAATCTCATTCATGACATGTATTTGAAGTTCATGTCATTCCTATTTTTAAGGATAGAATACTTCCAAAAAAAACCCCAAAAAACTAGGATTTGTGTTTCTAAAACACAATGGCCCCCACTGCACACCAAAATGTCTTGTCTTAAGTCCAAAAAGTTCAAAAATGTCTAACAAACTGAAATACTGCAATAATTACATGGAAATCTAATCAGGTCATCAACATATACAAACATGTGTCTAACTGAAGTAATCAGGTCATGAACATATACAAACATGCATGCTAAATTTCATGAAGTAATGTTTGCTTAATTATGCTAACAAAGATTCATTAAAAAAATCGTGGTCAGAAATTTTCTAAAATTGTTAAAAATGTGAAAACTTGCTGTAATGGTCTGAAAATATAATCAGGTCATCTACATATGAATATAAATATACATATCAAATTTAATTTCTCTACCTCAAGTAGCTTTTCCTTAATAATGCTAACAAGGTTTCTGTCAAAAGTACAAGTCCAGAAAGTTACAAAATGTGTCAAAAATTGATAAATTTATGCCTGAAAATCTAATTAGGATATCTATATACAGTTGTATCTAATCAAATATGATTTCCAAAATTTTATAAGTCAATTTTCTGTGGTTTTTATGGAATCTTGCTAAGAAACTTTTTGGGATGTACAGACAGATGGATGTACAGATGCATGGATGGGACCAAATCAAGATACTCCCAGTACCAAAAATATTATAAATATTACAGATACAAAATAAATTATCATCTAAGATGTCATTTTGGCTAAACCAAGAAAACATTATTTCAATAAAAATAGATAAATTCATAGCTTCCACAAAATATATAGCAATGCTAGTTATGTTACATCATTACCTCTTTATCTACAACCAAATTATGTAAATGAAAAAGGTGGCAAATTTATGTAAGTTCAAAAGACACTTATTATTATCTGATGTTTCTGGGTATCAAGAGTGAAATTTTAGTGGATACAATAATTTGTATGTATTATATCTCTCTGGCTATGTTCATTGCAATGATGGGGGATACATGATCCTTCACACAGCACCTACAATTCCTCCAGATATAGGGGAGAGATCTAAAGGTCCTGTAGCATGATCATGTGAGATAACAGGTGAATGAGGGCATTCATAAAATAGTTCATTATGTGGCGAATAAAAATATGATGGTAGCAAGGGCTGGCTTAACAAGATGCATTTTGCGCAATTTTAAAAGCTTTTTCTGCTGGTGCTGGCAGCTCCCTAATTAGTTCTAAGCAAATTATGCTCTTTAATCCAGGCTTGCATCCCAACATATGTGCATTGGTTGTAAATTTTCTGGATCACAGACACATCATGGACAAAATGCAACTCATTTGGAACACATCCAAAGTCTAAAGATAAAAAAGCCAATTTTGAGAGTCAAAAGCAGGAACAACCAAGGTGAAAATTTACATTTAGCTTGCACCAAGCTGTAACATATTTCAGCATTCAAAAACCATTCAGTAGGATTTCTGCATACTTTTTTTCCACTAATAATACTGACTTCTATAGATATTTCCCAATATACATATTAATCACTCAGTTCTATAAATATAGTCTAATTTTGTTTATTTGACTTCAGTTTAGGGATCAGTTCACTATTCATTTGTGTGGACATCAATGTTAACAACTGAGAAAACAAGAGGCATAAGTAAATCTTAAGTGCTCACCTGCTGACATCTACCTAACAGCCAAATGCAAGAGCAGCTGGCCAAGAAATCTGGGTCAGCAGAATGTTCTATAGAAAAATGTGGATATGTTCAATAAGGTTTTTCTATTTTTAGAAAAGGTGGCAATATCTGATGGTGGATTGACATCATTTGTACAAAACTGAAAGCCATTCACGCCAGAATGCTTTTGGTCAAATGTGGTCAAATTTTGCTGAGCAGTTTTTGTGAAGACTAGTTATTAAAGTTTTTGTAGTTTTAGTAATGGTGGCCATATTTGATTGTGGCAACATATGAAAGCACTTCAGGCAAGGATGCCCTCTGCCTAATTGTCAGAATTGGTCCAGTGGTTTTTCAGAAGATTAAAACAGCAATTAATTATAGATTCACAACAGATGACAGAAGATACATAACAGATACAGGATCATGTAACCATAAGCTGACTTGACTTTTTCAACAGGTGAGCTAATACAACTATTTTGTGCACTAGAGGAGCAGTACATAATAAATGACTGAAGTTTGCACAAACTTCCTGAGCTATTAAAATTAAGTGCTTCATGGCATTTTTTCAAGAATATCCCTAAATCTGGGTACCAATAAAAGTAACTAAATTAACCACATAGATACAGGATAATTTTGGACTGCTGGAAAAATTAAATCATGGAAATGTACAGACAGAACCTATGTAGAATCTGAAAGCACTGATCAAAATCTCAGAAAATTAAAAAAGAAAATTCCATGCTAATATTACAGCCATAATGGTCTAATATCAAAATATTAAGTATAGTATCCAATGTTCCCACACTCTGAGACTGTAAACCTGCTCAATGAATGTATAGTGGTCCAAGTTCTATACCAAAAGGCAGTTTTATAATAATCAGCCATATGAGAGAACATTTCACTAGCAAACTCTGCATATGCATTTCTATAGATTTTGGAATTGTTTAAATATGTGGTCTCCACTGTAGTCACAACTTTTAAAATCTACTTCCAAAATGACACCTCTTCCGTCTTTCATTTGCTAGAAATATGTAAACCTTAGGATTTTGCTCCCGACATGAATACATTGATTATGTCCCGTATTAGTTAGGTTATGGGGTTAGTAAGCGTATGGTATCAAAAATGGGAGATAATCTGTGGTCTTTACATTCATCCATCTATGGCATGAAATATTATCAATTCTGATACCAGTCTGGCAACCATTCTGTGCCATCGACATGCTATTCTCTCTATCTGAAATATTCAGTGCACCAAACATTGAGATGTGTACCTGGATAACATTAGTGTCAGATATATGCTTGTAAAATGAGCTGTTAAAGGAAACATCACTTTCTTTAAGTCCATCTCTCCTGTTTCTCAAGAAATCAAATACAGTCCCTTTTGCAAAACTATGCTTTTATTTTTTGCCTTGATCATGACTACTGTGTAAATTGGTATTTACGTCTCAAATGAGCAACAGTTCTCTAAGTTGTAAAAACATTTAAGATATCCCGGATACCAATCCACCCATAAATTAACAATATGGAAAATACGGAGAAAGCTTAACCCACCAAAAAGGAAGTATTCACCAAATTCTATTTACATGATGAGTAACACCTGCAAGGTTGTACACTGAGCACATAACTGTGATAACCCTTGTTTCACATTGTCATGAATTCTGGGTATATCCATCCATTTTCGTAAAAAGTCAAGCAGAATTTTCAGAATAAAATGCACCATTTTGAACCCTTTGCTGAAATTTTGTTTTGAAAGGTATGCATTACAAAACAATCTAGAAAAAAAAATTCCTATATTTATGCTTTCTCTATGTTTATGAGATCACGTTTTCATGACAAATTCAATCAATAATATGTCCGCCAATGTGAAGCACATAAAAGTCATCAATAATATGTCCGCCAATGTGAAGCACATAAAAGTCAATGTTCCTGTGTTGTAGGTTCAGGATGACTAGATTTTCATTTTAAAAAAATCATTTATTTGTAACATCACAACAAAGTGACTTATTTTAAGATATTTGAACACATAAAGACCATTTACAGGCAGTCTGAACAAGTTTAACAACAGTTATACACGTTTTATCTGGCATGTAATATATGACAGGCACTTTCCCTATGGGGCTCATACCACTAATTCATTTTCTGCAGACAACAATGTGAATGTTTGAGAAAAAAAAAATAAACATGTTTGTGCACTAGACTTGCTGGATGTCCCAGTATACAATGCATGTATTTTGACTGTAGGTTGTGCATACTTTCTGAACAATCAAAATAGGGTGCTTTTCAACATTTTGTTTTTAGATATATTTTTTTCAAGATAAATGTCCAAAAGCAGGGTACCAGTAAAAGCTAACTTAATCAACAGTTTCACACCAAAAAATTGGCAGGTAATTAGCAAGAGTCCCTTGAAGGAACTGACACTCTACTGGCTGAAAAGAATTTCTAGGAATTCAAGATAAGACCATTCCTTCCATTTAACTGCGAAGTGTTGAAACCATCCTTAATATTCTTCAGCAATAACAAGATCCTCAAATTAGCTGCTGTTGTGGACATATTGGATGTCAAATTGGCACTATTTTCATTCAGGACCAACAAGGCATCATAAGAAGTCTTCTGGTGGAAATCCCATGTTGATATGACTTTCCATTCTGGAGAAACAATGATAACAAGATTTTCAAGATGGATGCCATGGAGGCAATATTTAATATCAGATTGGCACCATTTCTATTTAGTACCAACTAGACAGCATAAGAAGCCTTTTGGTGAAAGCATAATGTCCATATGACCAGCCATCTAGGAGAAATAGTGATAACAAGATTTTCAAGATGGCCATAATGTGGCAGTCATATTAGAAGTTGGATTGGCACCATTTTCATTTATGAGTAACTAGACATCATAAGAAGTCTTCCAGTGAAAACCCCATGCTGATATGACCATTCATTCAGGAGAGTGATAACAAGATTTTCAAGATAGCCACTGTGGCAGGCATATTGAATGTCTGAAGGGCACCACTAAGACTAAGGCATTGTTAGAAACCAGATTGGCACCAATTTAATTTAGGACCAACTCAACATCATAAGAAGTCTTCTTGTGAGAACTCTATGTCAATATGACTTTCTGTTCAGGAGTAGTAGCAATAACAAGATTTTCAAGACAGCCACTATGGTGCCATATTGAACATCAGATTGGCACCATTTGCATTTAGGACCAACTAGACATCATAAGAAGTCTTTTAGTGAAAACCTCATGCTGATATGACCATCCATTCAGGAGGAGTAGCAATAACAAAATTGTCAAGATGGCCACTGTGGTGGCCTTATTGGATGTCCAAGCAGCACCATTTTCATTTAGGACCAAGTAGACCATAGGATGAAAGCGTATGTAAACTTTCATGACAATCCTCCAAAGAGTTTAGGAGGAGTAGCGATAGCAAACTTGTGCTAATGAACGGACAGATGATGGATGGATGATGGACAACATACCATCCCAAAAGCTTTTCTGGTCTATGACCTGTAGATCTAAATATCAAACTGGCTTGTTCAACAATTAGGTCTGCACATTGAACAGAAATATCTTGCCAATCCCTCTTTTTGCAATATATACAGATTCACTGCCAAACTGAATAAAACAATCTAACTGAAAGTCAATAAAACATAAAATATTGGTCACAGTGACCACCTTTGATCAGTGACCACCTTTGATAGGAGAGTATTGCATTCACAAAGAAGCATCCATACATGCACAATCCTGAGGCCAAAGTTGCATGGCAAGATTTAATTAAATGAAAAACATAGCCAAAGTCACTGAAGCATGATATAAAGGTCATAGTAACTTAATTTTTATAGAAGGGTGTTGTACTCACTAAAGAATATACACACAAAGTTGTATCACCCTTCAGCCAAAAAGGTGCAGGAGAAATAAACAAATTAAACTTTGGCTTCCTGGAGTTGTGGCATCACTACTATTTATAACAGATCCATATGTAAGCTTCTTGCAGAAAAAAAACAAAGATCAAGCTTGAAATGATACCGTTTTACAACGGTTCAGCTGAAAAAGCCTGACATTTATAAACCAGATTTTTCAGACTTAAAAAAAAATCACCTGTACTGGGTTCATATCTTGGGTCTAGAGAAGAAAAAAAAATCACCTGTACTGGGTTCATATCTTGGGTCTGGATGTTAGTCTTCCTCTCATAAGAGCTAATTCATTTCAGTCAAAGAGGCACCCTGACAGGTGATTCATTTCAGTCAAAGAAGCACCCTGACACGTGATTCATTTCAGTCAAAGAAGCACTCTGACAGGTTCAGCTTAACAAAAAAATGTATGTATGTAGTAGTGCTTTATGGCACCTCAGCATAAAAGTGTCTATGTAGTGCCATCAAAAGGTTATGTTTCAAAAATGTAAAAATGAATTGCACAAAAATTAGGAAGATAAATCCTTCCAAATAATGAATGACTAAGTAGCACAAGATAAATATAAAACACAAAGATGTAAAAATTCTGTAAAATGCATAAAAAATAACAGATAAAGGTAACACATTTAAAAAACCCTAAACATGATTCAAATTTCTTGCAGAAACCACAATCCCTTAAAAATTCCAAGATTTCCTTGGGTGGTATGTCCTTCAACAGTTTCTTCAAGCAGTTTACGTCAAAATAGTGCTGTCTCAAGTTTGACAGGTGTACAAATGAAACAGAGGGTAAAATCATGGACCAAAAAAAGCAAAAATAAAAAGTCCAATTATTCCCCTTCTGTGCATGTCATAATAATATACTGCAAATTCAAAACCATTTCAGGTGACAAATCTTAAATTCTCTCGGGTCAAATGAGTTAATGCAAAACATAACCAAAGTCACTTGAAGCAAAAAGTACCTGTATATACATGTACTCACTTATAAGTTATGTCCAACACGCAAGTTTGACATACCATATATACTCGCGTAAAGCCGATACCAACTGCAAACTGCACAGACCCAGATCTGCTGTTGCATAATGCGCTGACAGATCTGGGTCTATGCAGTCTGTTCGGAGTAATCAGTAGCACAAACAACACTGACCCTGATTTGCCAGTGCATTATTCGACGGCAGATCAAGGTCTATGTTGTTTGCAGTTTCATCCAACTTATAAGCAAGTATAAACGGTATAGGTCGCACTAATGTTTTGGTGGAAGGGGGTTGAGCTCATCATGGGCCATCTTCACACAAAGTTGTGCATGTATGACCCTGCAGCCAACAGTACATGAGAAACTCATCTATATGCAAAACTTACTGTATGTACTCGCGTATAAGTCGGGTCCAAATACAAACAACATAGACCCTGATCTGCTGTAGCATAATGTGCCAGCAGATCAGGGTCTATGTTGTTTGTTGTACTGATTAGTCCTTACAAACTGCATAGACCCAGATCTGCCGGCGCATTATGCGATGGCAGATCTGGGTCTATGCAGTTTGCAGTTGGTATGAGTTTATACACAAGTATATATGGTAATTAATAACCAAGGTGGGATGGACTGATGAACAGATGGACAGAAGGATGTAAGGATTGACAAGGATAAGAATACATATATGTATAGGCCCATTCTACATTTGTGGCAGTGCATAACAAAAGACTGTTGCTTGACTGATTGGTGATTAACAGCACATCAGCACTTGAAAGCTTATATCATGCTGACGTAATTGGCGATGTTCTTGCCACAATGCACATCATGGCAGCTATCCTGACCTCACCCCTCAAAACTCAGCTTGAGTACACACTCAAATCCAAATACATGTATTGCTTCCAATCAACAAACTACATATATTTAACAACATTCTCATTCTCAACAGATTTTAGTATTTGAAGCTTTAGCATGTAAATTCATTCTCTCATTATTAAGCATTCAAAATTGAGTTGGAGTGTAAACTTAAACTGAGGAGTTTTTATGAATACAGGGACTGGTCTAGGCAGGATTCAAACCAGCAATCTCGTGGTTGCAAATCTGTCATGCCAACTACTGAGCCACCATGGCTCCAAAAACAAATGACCATTATAAAAGACTATTATAACTTTTTAGCTGGAATTTGATAAATCACATTTATTGTGTTACTATATTAAGTGTGCTTCTTGCATCCAACGAAAATGCTGTTCTCAAAGTACACATAGCCCTCTTGATAACACCTTGTTTTCTTTTTTGTGAATTTTAATAGCACTTTAACATATTACTCGCTTTATCATGCCAAGGAAATAGGAGCTCTTGACTGGACTGGGTGGGTACTGAACCCACAACCTGTGGATTAGAAGTCTGGTGCTTTATTAGCTGAACTACCATGACTCCCTCTTGATAACAGGTGATAGAAACACCTTGGTTGTTTAATTTATGAAATATAAACATCTTATGTGGTAATCATGGAGAATGATTTTAATGTACTTTCATGTATACAAATTTGTGTCAGTCCCTATATATGACTTTGCTTAGAAAATAAACTGCTACAACAAATAGACAAAAAAAATTATAAACTATGTAATGAAAACATGAAGGTTTCCCTTCATTTCTCTAGTTTCCTGATTTAATTTATCACCTAAATTACATTGCTTCCTCTTTATCATGCTGTTCATGGGAGTTACAGTAGTGCCCCATATTATAAGTGAGGGAGCCTCATACTGAGGGTTGTTCTAACAAGGCTATGTCGTTATAATGCATATAAACACAAGAAAATTTAAAAAATAGGGTATTTAATGGTATGAAATAACATTATAACTGCTTCTTGTTAGCCAAGAACTACAATTAAATGAAATAATTCAAGTAGCAATTATAAAACAATGGTTAAACAATATAATGAGATCCATGACCATACTCACATTATAAGAGGGGCAGTGGTATACCGAGGCACTTTATAGTGATGGACCATTTTATATGGGATTCATGACCATACTCACATTATAAGAGGGGCAGTGCTACACCAAGGTGCTTTATAGTGAGGGACCATTGTATATGGGATCCATGACCATACTCACATTATAAGAGGGGCAGTGGTATACCAAGGGGATTTATAGTGATGGACCATTGTATATGGAATCCATGACCATACTCACATTACAAGAGGGGCAGTGGTATACCAAGGGGCTTTATAGTGATGGACCATTGTATATGGAATCCATGACCATACTCACATTATAAGAGGGCAGTGGTACACCAAGGGGCTTTATAGTGATGGACCATTGTATATGGAATCCATGACCATACTCACATTATAAGAGGGGCAGTGGTACACCAAGGGACTTTATAGTGATGGACCATTGTATATGGAATCCATGACCATACTCACATTATAAGAGGGCAGTGGTACACCAAGGGGCTTTATAGTGATGGACCATTGTACATGGGATCCATGACCATACTCACATTATAAGAGGGGCAGTGGTATACCAAGGGGCTTTATAGTGATGGACCATTGTATATGGAATCCATGACCATCCTCACATTATAACAGTGGCAGTGGTAAACAGAAGGGCTTTATAGAGAGGAACCATTGCATCATTCTTAGTTGTTCAATTAATCTAAGTCTCATATCATGTAAACAACTGCAGCAGTACCAGCATATTGTATTTACTTGTACACAATGCCTGCGCAACAGCAAATAGTGCAGAATCAGATATGCTGTTACAAAACATCCTAACATAACATAACATGCCAACATATTAAGCCACTGTTCCTTTTTTTTACATTATTTCATGAGACCCTGATTTGCTAGTGGATTATTCAACAGGCAATTTTGTAGTTAGATGCATGCTATAAACAAGACAATATAGTTTATCATATATATTCACAAGTTGGATCCAACTGCAAACAGCATACACCCTGATCTACAATTACAAAATGCTATGATAAATCTGGATCTATGCAATTTGTTAGGACTAATCAGTAGAACAAACAGCATACACCCTGATCTACCATCACAAAATGCAATGATAAATCTAGGTCTATGCAATTTGTAAGGACTAATCAGTAGAACAAACAACACAGATCATGATCCGCTGGTGCCTTATGTGATGGCAGATCTGGGTCCTTGTTGTTTGCAGTTAGATTTAACTTACATGCCAGTATATACACTAACGTTATTTATGTGAACCCAAGCCTGCACAATTCATATTTACCACATGCATCATATGTTCTATTTCTTTGTTGTTTGCAGTTGGATCCAACTTACATGCCAGTATATACACTAATGTTATTTGTGTGAACCCAAGCCTACAGATTCATATGTACCACATGCATCATATGTTCTATTTCATAGTTTTAGCTGCTGTGTCCTACATCTAGCGCAATTGGCAAAAACATCTGACATGAAATCTGTCAGAATGGCAAAACATCTGACATGAAATCTCATGACATGAAATCTCAGAATGGCAAAACGTTTGACATAAATCTCAGAATGGCAAAACATTTGACATGAAATCCTGTCAACTGACTGATAAAGAATTTCTAAAAGCTAATTTCCTTCTTTTAAGCAAAACTTTCATGGTTGGAAATATTCTGTTTTTGAAAATATAATATTGGATTAAGTCAGGCATATGCAACTTTCTCTAGGGTGCAGGCCATATAGCAATTTTTAAATGTACCCTTCTGATGTAAATGTAACCAGATATGGGTCGTAGGTTGCACATACCTGGATAAGGTTATTATTTCTTTTATGATGAAGAATACTGCAACAATAAATGTATGTAAAAACATCTAAAAGTAGGTTAAATTTATCTCTGAAAGGCACTGCATATTATATTATACCCACTGTATGTAAGCAAGACCTCTCATAGATTATGTTATATCCATTGTATGTACACAAGACCTCTCATAGATTATGTTATATCCATTGTATGTACACAAGACCTCTCATAGATTATGTTATATCCATTGTATGTACACAAGACCTCTCATAGATTATGTTATATCCATTGTATGTACACAAGACCTCTCATAGATTATATTATATCCATTGTATGTACACAAGACCTCTCATAGATTATGTTATATCCATTGTATGTACACAAGACCTCTCATAGATTATGTTATATCCATTGTATGTACACAAGACCTCTCATAGATTATATTATATCCATTGTATGTACACAAGACCTCTCATACATTATATTATACCCATTGAATGTAAACAAGACCTCACAGATTAGATTATACCCATTGTATGTAAACAAGACCTCTCACAGATTATATTATACCCATTGAATGTAAACAAGACCTCTCACAGATTATATTATACCCATTGAATGTAAACAAGACCTCACAGATTAGATTATACCCATTGTATGTAAACAAAACCTCTCACAGATTATATTATACCCATTGTATGTACACAAGACCTCACAGATTAGATTATACCCACTGTATGTAAACAAGACCTCTCACAGATTATATAATACCCATTGTATGTACACAAGACCTCACAGATTATATTATACCCATTGTATGTAAACAAGACCTCACAGATTAGATTATACCCATTGTATGTAAAATGAGACCTCTCACAGATTATATTATACCCATTGTATGTAAACAAGACCTCTCACAGATTATATTATACCCATTGTATGTAAACAAGACCTCTCACAGATTATATTATACCCATTGTATGTAAACAAGACCTCACAGATTATATTATACCCATTGTATGTAAACAAGACCTCTCACAGATTATATTATACCCATTGTATGTACACAAGACCTCTAAAAAATTATATTATACCCATTGCATGTAAATATTTTGTTGAACAAGAATACTGATCACAAATCACTGCTGGAATTTTATCCAATACATGGAAAGAAAGAAACCTGCCAAGTTCCACTCAATTTGTGTACAGACTGGGAATTTAAACATTGTATCTTTATTTTTGCCCATCTTGAGTTGTTTTCAGCTGCAAGTTAATTTTTTACCCACCTCACTATAACCCAGTTTCCCTTTAAACTAACCAGGCCACATTATTTGAATCCCCATAAGGTAGTTCTTATGCTGGTCAAACCTCTGTATACTGGACACCTCTTATAAATGGTCACATTGTGTGTGTGGGTGGGGGTGGGGGGAGAGGGGCACAGTGGCTCAGTTGTTAAGTCATTGGATTTGTGTCCAGAAGAGTGTGGATTCGATTTTCACCATTAGATCTGCCCTAATCGGCTACCATTGCATGGGCAAGGCACTGAATTATTAAACTTGCCTTGTTAAGGTATGACCTGTAAAGTGTTGATGTGCTGTAAACCAACCAAAGTTTTGGTTCCAGCAGTACCCAGTTAAGGAAAGTTTCAGTGTTATTATACAATAACATGAACAAAAACACAAGAACATGTTAAAATTAACAATCCATCACTAGCTCCTTTTTGTAATCCAACTCTATCAGGCTGATGCCAAGGTCAGTTAATGCCAAATCTGTTTACAGCACAAGTTTCCTATAAACTGATAAGTATAAATATTGAGGTCAGCAAAGCAACTGTAAACTGGAATCAGACCTCCAAGTTGTATACAAAGCAATGCAACCAAAGGTAGTGATTTTAAACACCTTTGTGCACTGTCTATGTTCTCATTAGCAAGTGTTTGGCAGAACCTTATGTCTCATCTGCATCCATGTGTTGATCTGACTTTAACATATAACTCCAACGTAAAACTTCAACACAAAACTCCAAAATAAAACTCCAACATAAACTTGAACACAAAACACGAACATAAAAATGTAACAAAAAAATCTAACATGAAACTTTACATTGACCATGTCAAAGCTGCCATTGCCACCAGAAAAGTGATACCTATATGCCTTGCCATGTTTACACTGGTGAAAAAAATAATCCTGGTCAGTGTAGATTGAAGTATTGTTTTCACACATTTCAGTTCATTAACAACAACAAAAAAAAAATAATTGGAACAACTTTCCAGAAACATGTATTCCAATTATTCTATGATAAACGATTTTTGATAATTATGTCCATATGCCATTTGTACTTAATTTTAGAAAATTTGATGTAAAATTTTTTCTTCAAAAAATGACTCTTTTAGCCAACTCCCTACTTTTCAAGAAAATTTACAAGACCACTCCCCCTCTCACACACCTTTCCCTGCCTCATCACAGATGAAATGGTGCATTCCATATTTTTTTTGCAATCTAGAATATTCATCTGTCTACATGTATTTCAATCATCATTTTTGTGATGATAACTGGCACTGCTGGAAACACCTATGTGAAGAAAAAAAAGACTAATTGACAAAAAAGTGTTAATGATATTTTACTCTGAGTTACAAAGTTTTGACTGATAAATTACATAGTAGCCCCCAAAAAGTTAAATCACGGGTGGCAAAACTTGTTTATAGGTTACAGTACCTATTATCAGAGCAGGAAATATAATATATTAGCCAATATTCAACCATAACTTCTATCGTTTGTTACACAGGAACCAAACTGTTGCTGATGAAGAAGCCAAAACTTTATCAGTGAAATTCTCCTCACACAAAAGATTGAATAATTAGAAGATGACTGAGATCAGAAGAAAAATTTTGGCCTTGATATTGTACGAACATTAAATGGAATCAGCAGAAAGTCCAGGAAAATGTTTGTTAGTAAACATCGCCATCACAGGTAAATATATGTGAGGCCCTCACTGCCAGAATGGCTGATATATGTTCATGGTGATAACAGATTTTGGGATGTATTGTAGATATTGGGACATATTGTAGATATTGAAAGTATTGTAGATATTGAAAGTATTGTAGATATTGAAAAATGCTGAAAATAATTTTAAATTTCACACATAAGAAAAGTAGTCTAGATGTTGCCTTTTCTTAAAGTTGAATTATCTGCAGGACAATTATCAAATAAACTCTAGCACAATTTCAGGATTTTTTATCTGGAGGACAATTATCAAATAAATTCTAGCACAATTTCAGGACTTTTTATCTGGAGGACAATTATCAAACAAATTCTAGCACAATTTCAGGACTTTTTATCTGGAGGACAATTATCAAACAAATTCTAGCACAATTTCAGGACTTTTTATCTGCAGGACAATTATCAAATAAATTCTAGCACAATTTCAGGACTTTTTATCTGCAGGACAATTATCAAATAAATTCTAGCACAATTTCAGGACTTTTTATCTGCAGGACAATTATCAAATAAATTCTAGCACAATTTCAGGACTTTTTATCTGGAAGACAATTATCAAACAAATTCTAGCACAATTTCAGGACTTTTTATCTGCAGGACAATTATCAAATAAATTCTAGCACAATTTCAGGACTTTTTATCTGGAGGACAATTATCAAATAAATTCTAGCACAATTTCAGAACTTTTTATCTGGAGGACAATTATCAAACAAATTCTAGCACAATTTCAGGACTTTTTATCTGGAGGACAATTATCAAATAAATTCTAGCACAATTTCAGGACTTTTTATCTGCAGGACAATTATCAAATAAATTCTAGCACAATATCAGGACTTTTTATCTGGAGGACAATTATCAAACAAATTCTAGCACAATTTCAGGACTTTTTTTATCTGGAGGACAATTATCAAATAAATTCTAGCACAATTTCAGGACTTCTTATCTATAAGACATTTATCAAATAAATTCTAGCACAATTTCAGGACTTTTTATCTGGAGGACAATAATCAAACAAATTCTAGCACAATTTCAGGACTTTTTTTTATCTGGAGGACAATAATCAAATAAATTCTAGCACAATTTCAGGACTTTTTATCTGGAAGACAATTATCAAATAAATTCTAGCACAATTTCATGACATTTTTCTTGATTTATAATACTTATGTTAAACCAAACAAGCTTTCTTATTGCCTTATTCTATACTAGGAACAAGCTTTCTTACAGCCATAGTCCATACTAGAAACAAGCTTTCTTACAGCCTTAGTCCATACTAGGAACAAGCTTTCTTACAGCCATAGTCCATACTAGGAACAAGATTTCTTACAGCCATAGTCCACTAGGAACAAGCTTTCTTACAGCCATAGTCCATACTAGGAACAAGCTTTCTTACAGCCATAGTCCATACTAGGAACAAGCTTTCTTACAGCCTTAGTCCATACTAGGAACAAGCTTTCTTACAGCCATAGTCCATACTAGGAACAAGCTTTCTTACAGCCATAGTCCATACTAGGAACAAGCTTTCTTACAGCCATAGTCCATACTAGGAACAAGCTTTCTTACAGCCATAGTCCATACTAGGAACAAGCTTTCTTACAGCCATAGTCCATACTAGGAACAAGCTTTTTAACAGCCATAGTCCACTAGGAACAAGCTTTCTTACAGCCATAGTCCATGCTAGGAACAAGCTTTCTTACAGCCATAGTCCATGCTAGGAACAAGCTTTCTTACAGACTTATTCCATACTAGGAACAAGCTTTCTTATTGCCTTATTCCATACTAGGAACAAGCTTTCTTATTGCCTTATTCCATACTAGGAACAAGCTTTCTTATTGCCTTATTCCATACTAGGAACAAGCTTTCTTATTGCCTTATTCCACACTAGGAACAAGCTTTCTAATTGCCTTATTCCATACTAGGAACAAGCTTTCTTACTGCCTCATTCCATACTAGGAACAAGCTTTCTTATTGCCTTATTCCATACTAGGAACAAGCTTTCTTATTGCCTCATTCCACACTAGGAACAAGCTTTCTAATTGCCTTATTCCATACTAGGAACAAGCTTTCTTACTGCCTCATTCCATACTAGGAACAAGCTTTCTTATTGCCTTATTCCATACTAGGAACAAGCTTTCTTATTGCCTTATTCCATACTAGGAACAAGCTTTCTAATTGCCTTATTCCATACTAGGAACAAGCTTTCTTATTGCCTTATTCCATACTAGGAACAAGCTTTCTTATTGCCTTATTCCATACTAGGAACAAGCTTTCTTATTGCCTCATTCCATACTGGGAACAAACTTTCTTATTGCCTTATTCCATACTAGGAACAAACTTTCTTATTGCCTTATTCCATACTAGGAACAAACTTTCTTATTGCCTTATTCCATACTAGGAACAAGCTTTCTTACAGACTTATTCCATACTAGGAACAAGCTATCTTACTGCCTTATTCCATACTAGGAACAAGCTTTCTTATTGCCTTATTCCATACTAGGAACAAACTTTTTTATTGCCTTATTCCATACTAGGAACAAGCTTTCTTATTGCCTTTTCCATACTAGGAACAAGCTTTCTTATTGCCTTATTCCATACTAGGAACAAGCTTTCTTACAGCTTTATTCCATACTAGGAACAAGCTTTCTTATTGCTTTATTTCATACTAGGAACAAGCTTTCTTATTGCCTTTTTCCATACTAGGAACAAGCTTTCTTACAGCTTTATTCCATACTAGGAACAAGCTTTCTTATTGCCTTATTCCATACTAGGAACAAGCTTTCTTATTGCCTTTTTCCATACTACGAACAAGCTTTCTTATTGCTTTATTCCATACTAGGAACAAGCTATCTTACTGCCATATTCCATACTAGGAACAAGCTTTCTTATTGCTTTATTTCATACTAGGAACAAGCTTTCTTATTGCCTTATTCCATATTAGGAACAAGCTTTCTTACAGCTTTATTCCATACTAGGAACAAGCTTTCTTATTGCCTTATTCCATACTAGGAACAAGCTTTCTTATTGCCTTTTTCCATACTACGAACAAGCTTTCTTATTGCTTTATTCCATACTAGGAACAAGCTATCTTACTGCCATATTCCATACTAGGAACAAACTTTCTTACAGCTTTATTCCATACTAGGAACAAGCTTTCTTATTGCTTTATTTCATACTAGGAACAAGATTTCTTATTGCTTTATTCCATACTAGGAACAAACTTTCTTACAGCTTTATTCCATACTAGGAACAAGCTTTCTTATTGCTTTATTTCATACTAGGAACAAGATTTCTTATTGCTTTATTTCATACTAGGAACCAGATTTCTTATTGCTTTATTCCATACTAGGAACAAGCTTTCTTACAGCCTTATTTCATACTAGGAACAAGCTTTCTTACATGATTATTTCATACTAGGAACAAGCTTTCTTATTGCCTTATTTCATACTAGGAACAAGCTTTCTTATTGCCTTATTTCATACTAGGAACAAGCTTTCTTAGAGCCTTATTTTGGACTGGGAACAAGTGTTCTTATTGCTTTATTCAGACTGGGAACAAGCTTTCTTATTTCCTTATTCCAGACTGGGAACAAGCTTTCTTATTGCCTTATCCCAGACAGAGAACAAGCTTTCTTACTGACTTATTCCAGACTGGGAACAAGCTTTCTTATTGCCTTATTCCAGAATGGGAACAAGCTTTCTAATTGCCTTATTTCAGACTGGGAACAAGCTTTCTAATTGCCTTATTCCAGACTGAGAATAAGCTTTCTTACTGCCTTATTCCAGACTGAGAACAAGCTTTCTTATTGCCTTATTCCAGAATGGGAACAAGCTTTCTTATTGCCTTATTCCAGAATGGGAACAAGCTTTCTTACTGCCTTATTCCAGACTGAGAATAAGCTTTCTTACTGCCTTATTCCAGACTGAGAACAAGCTTTCTTATTGCCTTATTCCAGAATGGGAACAAACTTTCTTATTGCCTTATTCCAGACTGAGAACAAGCTTTCTTACTGCCTTATTCCAGACTGAGAACAAGCTTTCTTATTGCCTTATTCCAGAATGGGAACAAGCTTTCTTATTGCCTTATTCCAGAATGGGAACAAGCATTCTAATTGCTTTATTCCAGACTGAGAACAAGCTTTCTTACAGCCTTATTCCATACTAGGAACAAGCTATCTTACTGCCTTATTCTATACTAGGAACAAGCTTTCTTACAGCCTTATTCCATACTAGGAACAAGCTTTCTTATTGCCTTATTTCATACTAGGAACAAGCGTTCTTATTTCCTTATTTCAGACTGGGAACAAGCTTTCTTATTGCCTTATTCCATACTAGGAACAAGCTTTCTTATTGCCTTATTCCATACTAGGAACAAGCTTTCTTATTGCCTTATTCCATACTAGGAACAAGCTTTCTTATTGCCTTATTCCATACTAGGAACAAGCTTTCTTATTGCCTTATTCCATACTAGGAACAAGCTTTCTTATTGCCTCATTCCATACTAGGAACAAGCTTTCTTATTGCTTTATTCCATACTAGGAACAAGCTTTCTTATTGCTTTATTCCATACTAGGAACAAGCTTTCTTATTGCCTTATTTCATACTAGGAACAAGCTTTCTTATTGCCTTATTCCATACTAGGAACAAGCTTTCTTATTGCCTTATTCCATACTAGGAACAAACTTTCTTATTGCCTTATTTCATACTAGGAACAAGCTTTCTTATTGCCTTATTCCATACTAGGAACAAACGTTCTTATTGCTTTATTCCACACTAGGAACAAGCTTTCTAATTGCCTTATTCCATACTAGGAACAAGCTTTCTTATTGCCTTATTCCATACTAGGAACAAGCTTTCTTATTGCTTTATTCCACACTAGGAACAAGCTTTCTTCTTGTCTTATTCCATACTAGGAACAAGCTTTCTTATTGCCTCATTCCATACTAGGAACAAGCTTTCTTATTGCCTTATTCCATACTAGGAACAAGCTTTCTTATTGCCTTATTCCATACTAGGAACAAGCTTTCTAATTGCCTTATCCCATACTAGGAACAAAGCTTTCTTATTGCCTTATTCCATACTAGGAACAAGCTTTCTTATTGCCTTATTCCATACTAGGAACAAGCTTTCTTATTGCCTTATTCCATACTAGGAACAAGCTTTCTTATTGCCTTATTCCATACTAGGAACAAGCTTTCTTATTGCCTTATTCCATACTAGGAACAAGCTTTCTAATTGCCTTATTCCATACTAGGAACAAGCTTTCTTATTGCCTCATTCCATACTAGGAACAAGCTTTCTTATTGCCTTATTCCATACTAGGAACAAGCTTTCTAATTGCCTTATTCCATACTAGGAACAAGCTTTCTTATTGCCTTATTCCATACTAGGAACAAGCTTTCTTATTGCCTTATTCCATACTAGGAACAAGCTTTCTTATTGCATTATTCCATACTAGGAACAAGCTTTCTTATTGCCTTATTCCATACTAGGAACAAGCTTTCTTATTGCCTTATTCCATACTAGGAACAAGCTTTCTTATTGCCTTATTCCATACTAGGAACAAGCTTTCTTACAGACTTATTCCATACTAGGAACAAGCTTTCTTATTGCCTTATTCCATACTAGGAACAAACTTTCTTATTGCCTTATTTCATACTAGGAACAAGCTTTCTTACATCCTTATTTCATACTAGGAACAAGCTTTCTTATTGCTTTATTCCACACTAGGAACAAGCTTTCTTATAGCCTTATTCCAGACTGGGAACTAGCTTTCTTATTGCCTTTTTTCAGACTGGGAACAAGCTTTCTTATTTCCTTATTCCAGACTGAGAACAAGCTTTCTTATTGCCTTATTTCAGACTGGGAACAAGCTTTCTTATTTCCTTATTCCAGACTGAGAACAAGCTTTCTTATTTCCTTATTCCAGACTGGGAACAAGCTTTCTTATTGCCTTATTTCAGACTGGGAACAAGCTTTCTTATTGCCTTATTACAGACTGGGAACAAGCTTTCATATTGCCTTATTTCATACTAGGAACAAGCTTTTTATAGTCTTATTCCAGACTGGGAACAAGTAAGAAACAAGCACTGAAAAAAGCAAAGGTTTCCCTTTATCTACCGTAGTATTATCTTTGTCTCATAAAGATGAGAAAATGCTATATGAAGCTTGGCAGACACAGATAAAATAATTACAATAGAAGGAAATCCATACTTTCTCTCAGTGGTTTAGTAAGTAAAGACATGATAGCAGGTTAAAAACCTAAACCAGGTATAACACAGACTTAATGTTTGACCTTTATGGGTCATATCCTGAACTCTAAATGCTTGAATGCAAAACTCTTATCTGGAAAATGGTCTCCTTCAGTAAATGTTGAGCACCGATCTAACAGTATCAGTGAGTTCTAATTTGTTTTTTTATGATAAGACTGATTAAGTTAGAATTCATTCATCAACACTGAGAAGAGCTTATACTTTAATCCAAATAGCTACCAGCAGTTATTTTTAAAAAAAATCAATTAGCATAAAACCATATTAAAAATATATTTAAAAAAATTACAAAAATATTTTATTTTTTTGACAAATATGCCAAATAAATTCAATTCAGGAAAATATAGTAAACTTAAAATACACCATGTGATTCAACATTTGTATATACTTTTTGTAGAACAATAATTCACCAATAATTCAGGAAAATGTTATGTTGGAACTGACTAAATTTGTGAAATGCAATGCTGTATAATTATAATTTACAGCAAACAAAGTAGTCTTTTTCATCCAATGTCAGCTAGAATTGGGTGGCTCAGTGGTTTGCATGTCAGAGAGATGCTGTAGCTCAGTGGTTAATGTGTTGTAGAGCTGCAGTAGCTCGTTGGTTAGTTTGTTGGAGAGATGCTGTGACTCAGTGGTTATTGTGTTATAGAGCTGCAGTGGCTCAGTGGTAGCATGTCGGAGAGATGCTGTGGCTCTATAGTTAGTGCGTTCATGAGATGCTGTGGCCGAGTGGTTAGCATGTTCATGAGATGCTGTGGCCGAGTGGTTAGCATGTTCATGAGATGCTGTGGCTGAGTGGTTAGCATGTTGGAGAGATGCTGTGGCTGAGTGGTTAGCATGTTGGAGAGATGCTGTGGCTGAGTGGCTAGTGTGTTTAAGAGATGCTGTGGCTGAGTGGTTAGCATGTTGGAGAGATGCTGTGGCTGAGTGGTTAGCATGTTGGAGAGATGCTGTGGCCAAGTGGTTAGTGTGTTGGAGAGATGCTGTGGCCGAGTGGCTAGTGTGTTGAAGAGATGCTGTAGCTCATTGGTTAGTGTGTCGGAGAGATGGTATAGTTCATTGGTTAGAGTGTTGGAGAGATGCTGTGGCTGAGTAATTAGTGTGTTGGAGAAATGCAGTTGCTGAGTGGTAATTCTGCTAGAGAGATGCTGTGGCTGAGTGGTTAGCATGTTGGAGAGATGCTGTGGCTGAGTGGTTAGCATGTTGGAGAGATGCTGTGGCTGAGTGGCTAGTGTGTTGAAGAGATGCTGTGGCTGAGTGGTTAGCATGTTGGAGAGATGCTGTGGCCAAGTGGTTAGTGTGTTGGAGAGATGCTGTGGCTGAGTGGCTAGTGTGTTGAAAAGATGCTGTAGCTCATTGGTTAGTGTGTCGGAGAGATGGTATAGTTCATTGGTTAGAGTGTTGGAGAGATGCTGTGGCTGAGTAATTAGTGTGTTGGAGAAATGCAGTTGCTGAGTGGTAATTCTGCTAGAGAGATGCTGTGGCTGAGTGGTTAGCATGTTGGAGAGATGCTGTGGCTGAGTGGTTAGCATGTTGGAGAGATGCTGTGGCTGAGTGGCTAGTGTGTTTAAGAGATGCTGTGGCTGAGTGGTTAGCATGTTGGAGAGATGCTGTGGCTGAGTGGTTAGCATGTTGGAGAGATGCTGTGGCCGAGTGGTTAGTGTGTTGGAGAGATGCTGTGGCTGAGTGGCTAGTGTGTTGAAGAGATGCTGTAGCTCATTGGTTAGTGTCGGAGAGATGGTATAGTTCATTGGTTAGAGTGTTGGAGAGATGCTGTGGCTGAGTAATTAGTGTGTTGGAGAAATGCAGTTGCTGAGTGGTAATTCTGCTAGAGAAATGCTGTGGCTGAGTGGTTAGCATGTTGGAGAGATGCTGTGACTGAGTGGTTAGCGTGTTGGAGAGATGCAGTAGCTGAGTGGTTAGTGTGTTGGAGAGATGCTGTGGCTGAGTGATTAGTGTGTTGAAGAGATGCTGTGTTTGAGTGATTAGCGTGTTGAAGAGATGCTGTGGCTGAGTGGTTAGCATGTTGAAGAGATGCTGTGGCTGAGTGGTTAGCGTGTTGATGAGATGCTGTGGCTGAGTGGTTAGTGTGTTGGAGAGATGCAGTCGCTAAGTGGGTAGTGTGTTGGAGAGATGCTGTGGCTGAGTAATTAGTATCTTGAAGAGATGCTGTGGCAGAGTGGTTAGCGTGTTGATGAGATGCTGTGGCTGAGTGGTTAGTATGTTGGAGAGATGCTATAGCTCATTGGTTAGAGATGCTGTGGCTGAGCAATTAGTGTGTTGAAGAGATGCTGTGGCAGAGTGGTTAGTGTGTTGGAGAGATGCTGTGGCTCAGTGGTTAGCATGTTGAAGAGATGCTGTGGCTGAGTGGTAATTCTGCTAGAGAGGTGCTGTGGCTGAGTGGTTTGTGTGTTGGACATCTGCAGTAGCTAGTGGTTAGCATGTTGGAGAGATGCTGCTGCTGATTAGTATGTCAGAGAGATGCTGTGGCTCAGTGGTTAGTGTTTTGGAGAGATGTTGTGGCCCAGTGGTTAATGCATTAACAGTTGCAGTGACTCAGTGGTTAGCATGCTGGATTAACAATCTATGGGTTGCTGGGTAGAATCCTAGTCAGACCTGTAGTCCATGACCCATATTCCTAAAACGTTTTGAGCAAGAAATGACAGCTTAATTTAGCTCAAAGTCCGAAATTTTGACATTTTGTAGCTTTAACTCAGAACTTTCAGGATCTTCTTAACTTTGTTTATTCTACAAGAGTGTTCAATTTCAAATATGTATGCATACTCAAATTATAAGACTCGATTTCAAATATGTAGGCATACTCAAATTATACGACTCGATTTCAAATACTAGTATGTAGACATACTCAAATTATAAGACTCTATTTCAAATACTAGTATGTAGACATACTCAAATTATAAGACTCGATTTCAAATACTAGTATGTAGGCATACTCAAATTATAAGACTCGATTTCAAATATGTAGGCATACTCAAATTATAAGACTCGATTTCAAATATGTAGGGATACTCAAATATTAGACTCGATTTCAAATATGCAGGCGTACTCAAATTATAAGACTCGATTTCAAATATGTAGGCATACTCAAATTATAAGACTCGATTTCAAATACTAGTATGTAGACATACTCAAATTATAAGACATGATTTACATGTTATGAGCGTAAGCCTGAACCCGAGTTCATGCTTGAGAAGTTTTGAGAATATTGGGTCAGGCCTGAATTCACATAACATTTTCAAGAAAAAGACTAATAGGCTTTTGCTCAAACCTTATTCTTTACAAATCTAGTTCTATTCAATTGAAAGTGTTCAAAATTTACAGCAACCTTTCATAGCACCAAAGTACCCAGGACTAAATGTCACCTACATAAATCTTAAGTTATCTATACTAAAGATAATTTGATTGGTCAATTTTAAGTTTGACTTAAATTTTAGCCACTCAGATCACTGGATTCTAAAATTAAATTTCAGTTTAGACTCAAGTTCTGTGGTGAAATTCAAACCAGATATAATTATCTTCAATATCTCAACTCGAAATGTAAGTAAAATTCTCAATGTCAGTCTTGAAACTTGCATGAATTTAAGGCTAGGTCATCTGTTGTGGTGTATATCTGGGTAAGGCACTTTTATGAATTCAAGGCTAGGTCATCTGTTGTGGTGTATATCTGGGTAAGGCACCTTTATGAATTCAAGGCTAGGTCATCTGTTGTGGTGTGTATCTGGGTAAGGCACTTTTATGAATTCAAGGCTAGGTCATCTGTTGTGGTGTATATCTGGATAAGGCACTTTTATGAATTCAAGGCCAGGTCATCTGTTGTGGTGTGTATCTGGGTAAGGCACTTTTATGAATTCAAGGCCAGGTCATCTGTTGTGGTGTGTATCTGGGTAAGGCACTTTTATGAATTCAAGGCTAGATCATCTGTTGTGGTGTATATCTGGGTAAGGCACTTTTATGAATTCAAGGCTAGGTCATCTGTTGTGGTGTATATCTGGGTAAGGCACTTTTATGAATTCAAGGCTAGATCATCTGTTGTGGTGTGTATCTGGGTAAGGCACTTTTATGAATTCAAGGCTAGATCATCGTTTGTGGTGTATATCTGGGTAAGGCACTTTTATGAATTCAAGGCTAGATCATCTGTTGTGGTGTATATCTGGGTAAGGCACTTTTATGAATTCAAGGCTAGGTCATCTGTTGTGGTGTGTATCTGGGTAAGGCACTTTTATGAATTCAAGGCTAGGTCATCTGTTGTGGTATGTATCTGGGTAAGGCACTTTTATGAATTCAAGGCTAGGTCATCTGTTGTGGTGTATATCTGGGTAAGGCACTTTTATGAATTCAAGGCCAGGTCATCTGTTGTGGTGTGTATCTGGGTAAGGCACTTTTATGAATTCAAGGCCAGGTCATCTGTTGTGGTGTATCTGGGTAAGGCACTTTTATGAATTCAAGGTCAGGTCAGCTGTTGTGGTGTATATCTGGGTAAGGCACTTTCATGAATTCAAGGCCAGGTCATCTGTTGTGGTGTGTATCTGGGTAAGGCACTTTTATGAATTCAAGGCCAGGTCATCTGTTGTGGTGTATCTGGGTAAGGCACTTTTATGAATTCAAGGTCAGGTCAGTTGTTGTGGTGTCTCTGGGTAAGGTATTTTTATGAATTCAAGGCTAGGTCAGCTGTTGTGGTGTGTATCTGGGTAAGGCACTTTTATGAATTCAAGGCTAGGTCATCTGTTGTGGTGTGTATCTGGGTAAGGCACTTTTATGAATTCAAGGTCAAGTCAGCTGTTGTGGTGTCTCTGGGTAAGGTATTTTTATGAATTCAAGGCCAGGTCAGCTGTTGCGATGTGTTTCTAAGTAATGCATTTTACTCCCATTGCCTCTGCATTAAATAGTCTTCCATGTGCTGATATGCCATTCAATACCACTCAAGCAACCAACAAATGCTAAGGGTACTAATTTAAAATGTTGTGTTGACCTGACTGTTAAACAAGTAAATCACACATAAGTCATCCCACTCATGGTATCATAATAAAAAAATAGTCAGATAAACAAAACTGGATAGACAGCATAACCTATCTCTTATCCAAACTCATCAGGGGACATGAGAATGCTTCTGATAAAAGGGAGTTTGATAAATGAGTTTGAATTAGCATAAATCATAAATGTTATGGGGACATTGCATTGGATTGGATGACAGTTGCTTCCTTTGTTGGTTTTGGCGGCACTTATAAAGCATTGTTATCGCATAATGCACAGCAGGTCAGGGTATATGTTGTTTGTTTTACTGATTAATCTTAACAAACTGCATCGACCCAGAACTGCTGGTGCTTTATGCAATGGCAGATCTTGGTCTATGCAGCTGCTGTTGGATCCGACTTGTACAGTAGGTGTTTTAGTATAACATGGTTCCTTTTATAAGGCGGGCATGGTAATGTATCTTGTAACATTATATAATAGTAATACCATGTATAACACAACCACAGTATAAAGTGATCTCATGATGTGTAACTTATCACAGTATCAAGTGACCTCATCATGTATAACATACCACAGTATCAAGTGACCTCATGATGTGTAACGTATCACAGTATCAAGTGACCTCATGATGTGTAACATATCACAGTATCAAGTGACCTCACCATGTATAACATACCACAGTATCAAGTGACCTCACCATGTATAACACAACCACAGTATCAAGTGACCTCATGATGTATAACACAACCACAGTATAAAGTGACCTCATGATGTGTAACATATCATAGTATCAAGTGACCTAACCATGCATAACATTCAACAGTATAAAGTGACCTCATGATGTGTAATATATCACAGTATCAAGTGACCTCACCATGTATAACATACCACAGTATCAAGTGACCTCACCATGTATAACACAACCACAGTATCAAGTGACCTCACCATGTATAGCACAACTACAGTATAAAGTGACCTCATGATGTGTAACATATCACAGTATCAAGTGACCTCACCATGTAAAACATATCCCAGTTTCAAGTGACCTCATGATGTGTAACATATCACAGTATCAAGTGACCTCACCATGTATAACATACCACAGTATCAAGTGACCTCACCATGTATAACACAACTGCAGTATCAAGTGACCTCATGATGTGTAACATATCACAGTATCATGTGACCTCACCATGTATAACATACCACAGTATCAAGTGACCTCACCATTTACAATATACCACAGTATCAAGTGACCTCACCATGTATAATACAACCACAGTATAAAGTGACTTCACCATTTACAACATACCACAGTATCAAGTGACCTCACCATGTATAACATACCACAGTATAAAGTGACTTCACCATTTATAACATATCACAGAATCATGTGACCTCATGATATATAACATATCACAGTATCAAGTGACCTCACCATGTATAACATACCACAGTATCAAGTGACCTCATGATGTAACATATCACAGTATCAAGTGACCTCAACATGTATAACATCACAGTATCAAGTGACCTCACCATGTACTGTATAACAGATCACAGTATCAAGTGACCTCATGATGCATAACGTACCAGAATATCAAGTGACCTCATGATGTATAACATATCACAGTATCAAGTGACCTCATGATGCATAACATACCAGAATATCAAGTGACCTCATGATGTATAACATATCACAGTATCAAGTGACCTCATGATGCATAACATACCAGAATATCAAGTGACCTCATGATGTATAACATACCACAAGATCAAGTGACCTCATGATGTATAACATACCACAGTATCAAGTGACCTCACCATGTATAAGTTATACCACAGTATTATGTGACCTCACCATATATAACATCCCACAGTAACCAGGAATCTCAATCATTTTCCTAAGTCCCTATGAATCATATTGTCAAAGTAAAGATGTTCCAAAACGCCAAATAGCCAAGGATCATTTGCTAAAATGATGATCTTTTCCAAAAGAGATTAAGACGATCTATATTTCCCATTCTCCCTTCTCTTTGTTTAGTCTTTAAAGATAATACATGATTATTTACACTTACGACTCTTCAAGATTTGGTGAAGAATGAGAGCAACCTGTTTTGGAAGACCAGTACTCCTTCTGCCAATAAAACAAGGTGTCTCAAGACAGGTGGTTTCTCATTGGAGGTCATTTCTCTCAATATGTAACAGATTAATTGGTGCATTGAGTATCTAGTCTCTCAAAACATGTGGTCTTTCATAACAGTCATCTTTTAAGACAGGTTTTACTGTTTTGTCATACCTGCATATAGGATTATTTAATGGTAGGGATGGACAAAATAGCCTGACAGGACCAAATTAACTGATCTCCACTCCAAGCATATAAAATCTCTGTCTGAGGAAACTATGCAAACTTAATTCAACAGGTGAAGTATGCAAAATGTCCATTAAAATCACAAGATGCTTCCTGAAGAAGTGTTCAGATTTGGTTTTGTGGGTTTTTTACGCCATTTTTCAGCACATGATATGCTATACATGGTGGCCAATATATTTGGTGGAGGAAGAACCCGGGAAGAACCACAGGCCAATGGGAAGCTACTGTCTGGAGTGTTCAGTCTCAGAGCGTCTGATATTCTAGTAAGAAAGGCTGATGTGAAAAATCAGACAAATCTGTCCATATTTTACTGCTTCGAGTCTTATCAACCTGCAACAAAGGAGATAGTGTAACATCACTAATATAAAAATAAGTATCTGTCATAAACAACACAAGAAAGAAAAATAAATGACGTAATAGAAGTTCCTGTCAAATGAGGTCTAGCTACAAAAGACTAGATGTTGTATGACATGTATAGTCTTAATTAAAACAGTACGTACTTGGTGCCAGTAGCACATCATTAATTCTGGTATATTTGCCAGCATATGTACATAAGAATGTACCTGTTTTGATCCCTTGCCAATTCCTTGTGTTTTCTCTTTTATATTTATATACACGAAGAAATACCAATATCTGTAGATTGTGTTTCTTTCAATAACTTACCAATGGAAAAGGGTTTAATGTTATTTCTTTGTATTCATTCATAGATTAGGTGATATTAAAAACAAGAGTTCACATTTAAGTACAGATAAAACATCCAACTTGGTAGCTAATATTCAACCTGGTAGCTAATATTCAACCAGGTAGCTAATATTCAACATGGTAGCTATTATTCAACCTGGTAGCTAATATTCAACCTGGTAGCTAATATTCAACCAGGTAGTTAATATCCAACCAGGTAGCTAATATTCAACCTGGTAGCTATTATTCAACCTGGTAGCTATTATTCAACCTGGTAGCTAATATTCAACCTGGTAGCTATAATTCAACCTGGTAGCTAATATTCAACCTGGTAGCTAATATTCAACCTGGTAGCAAATATTCAACCTGGTAGCTATAATTCAACCTGGTAGCTATAATTCAACCTGGTAGCTATTATTCAACATGGTAGCTAATATTCAACCAGGTAGCTATTATTCAACCAGGTAGCTAATATTCAACCTGGTAGCTATAATTCAACCTGTAGCTAATATTCAACCTGGTAGCTATTATTCAACCATGTAGCTATTATTCAACCAGGTAGCTATTATTCAACCTGGTAGTTAATATTCAACCTGGTAGCTAATATTCAACCAGGTAGCTATTATTCAACCATGTAGCTATTATCCAACCAGGTAGCTATTATTCAACCTGGTAGTTAATATTCAACCTGGTAGTTAATATTCAACCTGGTAGTTAATATTCAACCTGGTAGCTAATATTCAACCAGGTAGCTATTATTCAACATGGTAGTTAATATTCAACCTGGTAGCTAATATTCAACCTGGTAGCTATTATTCAACCTGGTAGTTAATATTCAACCTGGTAGTTAATATTCAACCTGGTAGCTATTATTTAACAAGGTAGCTAATATTCAACCTGGTAGCTAATATTCAACCTGGTAGCTATAATTTAACAAGGTAGCTAATATTCAACCAGGTAGCTAATATCCAACCAGGTAGCTATTATTGAACCTGGTAGCTATTATTCAACGTGGTAGCTAATATTCAACCTGGTAGTATTATTCAACCTGGTAGCTATTATTCAACTTGGTAGCTAATATACAACCTGGTAGCTATTATTCAACTTGGTAGCTAATATACAACCAAGTAGCTAATATTCAACCTGGTAGCTAATATCCAACCAGGTAGCTATTATTGAACCTGGTAGCTATTATTCAACCTGGAAGCTAATATTCAACCTGGTAGTATTATTCAACCTGGTAGGTATTATTCAACTTGGTAGCTAATATACAACCAGGTAGCTATTATTCAACCTGGTAGCTATTATTTAACTTGGTAGCTAATATACAACCAGGTAGCTATTATTCAACCTGGTAGCTAATATTCAACCAGGTAGCTAATATTCAACCTGGTAGTTAATATTCAACCTGGTAGCTAATATTCAACCAGGTAGCTATTATTCAACCTGGTAGCTATTATTCAACCTGGTAGCTAATATTCAACCTGGTAGCTATTATTCAACCTGGTAGTTAATATTCAACCTGGTAGCTAATATTCAACCTGGTAGCTATTATTCAACCTGGTAGCTAATATTCAACCTGGTAGCAAATATTCAACCTGGTAGCTATTATTCAACCAGGTAGTTAATATTCAACCTGGTAGCTATTATTCAACCTGGTAGCTATTATTCAACATGGTAGCTAATATACAACCAGGTAGCTAATATTCAACATGGTAGTTAATATCCAACCTGGTAGTTAATATTCAACCTGGTAGTATTATTCAACCTGGTAGCTATTATTCAACTTGGTAGCTAATAAACAACCAGGTAGCTAATATTCAACCAGGTAGCTAATATTCAACCAGAACTTACTTCTACCATTTGTAGGAACCAAGAAGCAAAGTCAATGATTTTAATTTATATTCCCACCTACTGTGATGATATAACATAAGTTAGGTATATCTCAAAGAATAGAAAACTAAGATCAATTATGCCTATGAAAACAGCTTCCACCAAAAAATGACAAACAACAATAAGACACCAAATATCCTTCCATCATCCACTTGGCTACTGATATATATATATATATGGCATTTACTTGCAATGATCTATTCATTTTGTGACGAAATTATTGATCCCTAACTGAATTCTAATTACCAACAACAAATGTACATAGCTAACAAGAAAATGTATTATCTCTATGTAATATTGTTCCACTTTACATAAGTCGGTTGACTTCATTTTCACTCTTAACCTTTGAAGGTCCCATTTTCTGTTCAAAGAAAGAATCATTACAAGAAATGAACTTCTACCAATGTTTACTCCATCTATAGATAATAAAAATGTTTAAAAATAGCTCTTGTAAGTCTCAGACCTAGATGCCTGCTGATTATTTTGCAGGGTTTTTCCCTTTAGTATTTGATGTGCTTGAAAATCAAATTTACCTAATTTAAAAGCAAGTGCTGAAACGGTCCCTAATTAACATAAAAAATAAGTCAAAAGTTTACAGATCTGACAAATGAGGATAAACATTTTTAAAATTTTTTTTGTAAACCATTGATTAAATGATGCATGTTTTAATGTAGATCAGCTAGTACCCTCGATACTCACTTATAAGTCTAGTCCAACTGCAAACAACATAGACTCTGATATGCCATTGCATAATGCAAACAACATAGACCCTGATATGCCATTGCATGATGCAAACAACATAGACTCTGATATGCCATTGCATAATGCAAACAACATAGACTCTGATATGCCATTGCATGATGCAAACAACATAGACTCTGATATGCCATTGCATAATGCAAACAACATAGACCCTGATATGCCATTACATAATGCAAACAACATAGACCCTGATATGCCATTACATAATGCAAACAACATAGACCCTGATATGCCATTACATAATGCAAACAACATAGACCCTGATTTGTCATTGCATGATGCAAACAACATAGACCCTGATTTGTCATTGCATAATGCAAACAACATAGACCCTGATATGCCATTGCATAATGCAAACAACATAGACCCTGATATGCCATTGCATGATGCAAACAACATAGACTCTGATATGCCATTGCATGATGCAAACAACATAGACCCTGATATGCCATTGCATGATGCAAGCAACATAGACTCTGATATGCCATTACATAATGCAAACAACATAGACCCTGATATGCCATTACATAATGCGCCAGCAGATAAGGATCTTTGTTGTTTGTTCTACTGCTTACTCCTAACAAATTGCACAGACCCAGATCTCACATAAAGAAACAATGCTGAATTCAGAGAGTAGGAATTAGCAAATTACCTCTGGTACATGTACATTTCTATTGCATTGTTGCACCTCTGTATCTTTGCTATGCACTGCAGCAATAAACCGATGTCTTATCTTATGTAAATAAACTGACACATTTTTATTGCATTGTTTTCTGCTTATTTTTGCCATATTTCTTATTTCTCTGTGCTGTTTGACAAGTAGCCGATATTCTTAAAATATTTATAAGCTTATTTCTTTTTCCCCTCACAGACTGTTCATCCTGTATTCAACTTTTATATCCGTAAGCATGTGGAATAAAGATCTGTGAGTACAGAATTATTCATACAGTTTATTATGTAAATAAATGTGTATTGTTTGTCCAATACAGAGAACTACTAAAAGTTGAAGGAATGCAACTTTAGTTTGATTCTGAATAAAGTAATCTTGAATAAGTTTATTCACAGTGATCCCTGCACTTTCTTTCTTCATGTTGTTCATAGTACAATGCTGTGTATTTGGAACACTTCCACTATTTTCCTTATGCACCATTGCTGATACTGCCATCTCTAACTGAAGCAATCCCTAACTGAAACTGCTTTGACAAGTGGTAAAATAGAGCATCAATTAATCAGTATGAGATTTCTCAGTTTTAACAACAATCCCTTGATCCAAGTAAAGGCATTATGGCTGAGTGATTTAGATGTAGCTGCAGTATGAAAGTGTAACTGTACCTGGGCTTCCAAGATCAAAGCATAGTGCATTGGCCAGGCCATATTTTGTTTACCTTTTATGTCTAATACAGTTCTTGTAGAAAATTTACACAGTTTGTCACCTGCATCTATTTTCTAGAGGACAGAGTTAGTGATTGTTGTTTAACAGCACATAAGCACTGGAGGACTAATATCATGTCGAGGCAATGGAAGTCAAGTGCTTTGTGGTTTGCCAAAAACCATACCATGTCAGCTGACCTCATGACCTTGACTAATATGGGCAGGATTCGAATCCACACCTCACTGATTGCGAGTCTACCACACTAACCACTGTGGCACACTGGTTTCCCAGTCTACCACACTAACCACTGTGCCACACTGGTTCCCCAGTTTCAGTTTTTGTACATGTATATTTACTTAGTTACAACTTAAAATATTAGTGTCTCTCACAGTAAATGGTAATGCAATGTTTTTGAATACTTGGTTTTAAAATTGAAGACATGACACTGATGATACTATTTCCAACACTTTTTAGGACAGTAATCAACCATATACTGTGAAAATTGATTCACTTCTTCCTCAGTAGTACTTAATTGTTTAATATGAATAAAAACATTTCTAAATTCAAATACAATTACATATTCTTTTTGAGAAATTTTGCTTGAATAAATTGTTCTTTGCTGTTTTCCCTGGTTGTTTTGATGATCTATACCTCACAAATTATTTGAAAGAAATCTGATAAATTGTGATATGTTCAAGCTGAGAAGATTAAGACAGATCTGTACTCATGGCAGATGCCCCAACAAATTAACCATTCATTACATCAATATGGCTAGACCAACAAGTAGTTTTCCATCCCTTGTTATTTTGTTTTACATTATTGGCTGTCAGAGAGTGGAATGACAGAAAATAACAAGAGGCCTCTAGAGATGACACGTCCCCTGCCGTCCCCGATTAATGCCAAGACACTTACTGATGACATGTCCCCTGCCGTCAATGACTAATGCCAAGACACCTACTGATGACATGTCCCCTGCCATCCCCAACTTATGCCAAGACACCTACTGATGACATGTCCCCTGCCGTCCCCGACTAATGCCAAGACAACTACTGATGACATGTGCCCTGCCATTCTCCTGCTTATGTAAAGGCACCTACTGATCCCCTGCTTATGTAAAGACACCCACTGATGACACGTCCCCTGCCATTCCCCCGCTTATGTAAAGACACCCACTGATGACATGTCCCCTGCCATTCCCCTGCTTACGTAAAGACACCTACTGATCCCCTACCATCCCTTGCTTATGTAAAGACACCTACTGATGACATGTCCCTGCCATTCACCTGCTTATGTAAAGACACCTACTGATGACATGTCCCCTGCCAACCCCTGCTTATGTCAAGACACCTACTGATGACATGCCCCCTGAAATCCCATTTTATGTAAAGACTCCTACTGATGACACGTCCCCTGCCATCCCCTGCTTATGTATAGACACCTACTGATGACATGTCCCCTGCTGTCCCACTGCCTATGTAAAGACACCTACTGATGAAATGTCCCCTGTCATCCCGCCTTATGTAAAGACACATACTGATGACATGTCCCCTGCTGTTCTCCCGCTTATGTAAAGACACCTACTGAAAGTACCCTATGGTCCAGCACTCTCAAGTTTTATACTACTAATACAAACAACCAATGACCATAATGCACCAGCAATTTATATACTACTTATGCTACATTTTGTTTCCATGGTAACACAAGAAATATTGAAAGCAGAAAATTCTAAGAATCAAAAGGCACATTTATCCAACTTGCTTGGCAAGTGTACCAAGTCTGGTTAAAATACATTAAACAGTTTGAGAGTTATGCTCCAGAAATGAATATGTTTATGACAGACAATCCATATTATGGACAGACATAGTGGAGGATGAATGAAAAGTAGTTTATGACAGACAATCCATATTATGGACAGACATAGTGGAGGGAAGAAAAGTAGTTTATGACAGACAGTCCGTATTATGGAAAGACATAGTGGAGGGATGAAAAAAAAAGAACAACTTGTTGGTTTACAATATGGCTACCTCTAATCCAAAGGAATGTCTGGATTCACTGAACTCCAAAATTCCCAGTGTCTGTAATCACTGACAGACATTTATGGTATGTGTACTTGAAGAGCTCCAGACCAATTTTATATCCACCATTATGTTCGAAACACTCATATAACACCATATGTTTATAGTTTCACAGATGCTTAATGTTTTCCAGACCTACAAATACTATAAAATGGAAAATTATTGAGATATGTTTCCAGGACACATACAACAAGAAATATCAAACTATTACATCCTACGTCAACAGCATTGACTCACCTTTCTTTCCAAAGGGATTGTCCGCTTTTCAAAACCTCTAAGATTACCTGGCACACAAATCCTCAGAAATTATATTAACAAATAACAAAACAATATTTAACACAGAAACAATACATTAATAACAAGTTGTGACTGGAATCTACAGCAATTCCCAAATAAGCCAAAAGAATTCTTAAGCTATTTCCTCTGTTGTGTAGGTCTGAGAATGCTACTATGCAATCACTCCAAATTGTGTGAGAGTGATCCAGGGAGTATACTTATGGTAGCATCTCCCCATTGCCAACTCATCTTTTGCATTCACACAAACCACAGGAACCTAACAGAAGCTGCTTTCTCTCATTAGCATTCATCTGGGGGCTCTAGAAGAGTACACCTCATCACCAGTTGTAGTCATAGGGTACACATTACTAGTACAATGGTGGGGGGGGGGGGGGATTCTATATGAGTAAACATCATCACCAATTGTTGTCATAGGGTAAACATTACCAGCACAATTCAATTATGTATTCATGTATAAATTAACATTTGAGACATGTTATAAAAATTACAAATAGAAGGATTACTAAATAATACACCCATAATTAAAGTAAACAATACATTTTTTCAGTATATGTTGTTTAGCCATCAGATATAAGTATATATAAAAAAACAACTTAGTTGGCTTTTGCACTAATAAGTCTATCGGATAAGAATGTGTTTTGTTAAATATCAGTTGGTAGAGGATATGGAAGCCCTGTAGGTCATTATTTCAAAGCAGAACTGACCAATGAGATGGTTCATAAGCTCTATTCCATCACAACTCCAATATTTTTCACTCATCTTTCAAGCCTGCCAAGACTATTTACTTAACACTGGTCTGACATGGATACATTTAACTTTGAAAAATGAACAGGTTTATTTCATCATAAAAATATACAGTGTAGACTTAAAAACTCTATTTCCTTTCAAAGTACAACTTTCAAAGGAAAAGCTTTTGATTTTCATGAATAATGCGTGTGTTACATGTAATCAGTTACTGCAGCCTTATCTATACTCTGGCCATAATCAACAGGGTGTACTCTGTCCCCATTGGTTTGCTACTAGTTTCTGTGGTCAAATGTTATCATCGCCAGGGAGTCTGGAGAAACACTCCAATTAGGTCAATTAAGATCTGAAAATACTATCAATCCTAGGTTCTTAGACCCTAAACTCTGTAGTCTGAGACTGATCCCTGTGGAATAGTTTGAAATAGTAGCAAGTTTATAGAATGTATAAAATAAACCATCTGGGTTTGGTCTGCAGCAAGTAATGATTTTAATGGAATATCTCTGTTAGCATTATTTATCATCTTTAAAAAGGGATAGAAAAAGTGGACATGGAGTTTTACATTAAAAGCAAATTATGATAGAGTTATACAAATTGAAAGATGCAAATAGTATATATCCAGGATTGTGCTGATGTGCCATTAAACCTTATATACTTTGAATTGACTATTTTTCAATGGCTAATAAATTTCATAGTTGCCTCAAACCATGAATTTACAGAACCAATGACACTGAAACAACAGGATATCTTCCACAATAAATAAAGTTATTATTATTATTATTATTATTATTATCTAAAAATTAATTACTGATAAAAATGTCATTTTTCGAAGAAACAAAAAACATGAAAAGTGATACCAATGAAACTGAATTTTTAACTGACATGTATTTCAATCCAATTTTTTTGTTTCCATTTTGGGCCAAATTTAAGTGTTCCATGCAAAACCAGAGCCAGGTATTCATCAGCCATGTTGTATCATGATTTGTATCGCAAAAAATTTTGTTTGATACAATATATCTCACATTAATACTGCATACATAAACAAACTGAAAAATATATAAGTCAGTTCATGTTTGCAAAAACAAGCAGTTACTTGTATCATTGCACAAATCCATGGTGGGATATCCTAATTCACAAATCCATGGTGGGATATGCTAAATTCACAAATCCATGGTGGGATATGCTAAATTCACAAATCCATGGTGGGATATCCTAATTCACAAATCCATGGTGAGATATGCTAAATTCACAAATCCATGGTGGGATATGCTAAATTCACAAATCCATGGTGGGATATGCTAAATTCACAAATCCATGGTGGGATATGCTAAATTCACAAATCCATGGTGGGATATGCTAAATTCACAAATCCATGGTGGGATATCCTAATTCACAAATCCATGGTGGGATATGCTAAATTCACAAATCCATGGTGGGATATGCTAAATTCACAAATCCATGGTGGGATATGCTAAATTCATAAATCCATGGTGGGATATGCTAAATTCATAAATCCATGGTGGGATATGCTAAATTCAAAAATCCATGGTGGGATATGCTAAATTCACAAATCCATGGTGGGATATGCTAAATTCATAAATCCATTGTGGGATATGCTAAATTCACACAATGAATAAAACAAAGATTTTCTTTCTTTTATTCTTTCTTTTAAAATGTTTACTAAACAGCATTGTTGTTTCCTTTATTCAAAGGGACAGAAAGAAAAGAAAATGTTTATTTTTGTACAGTTCATATAATTTAGTTTCAATCTACTATCATATATGTACCTGTACTATCATTTTGTATCAATAGACTGGGTCTGCATTGTGATACACTATTGTCATAGTAAATACTGTGATTCATCGATTTATTGATGATATCGAATCACCTTAAAACTGGTATATTACTGGTGCAATAATAATGAATTTTAAGTAATAAGTATCAGTAATGTACCCTGAGCAAGTGCAGGAGACATTTTCCAAACTACCAGTGTCCTCCTAAATTTAACAAATCCCCATGTCTTGATCATTATAGGGGGACAGAGGTACATAAAATGACCCCTTGAAAGCTAAACCAAGGTGCAACACTAAGGTAAAATACATCATTTTGGTGATACATTGTGTCGAGTATAACAATTTGTCTTAAGAATAACAATCAAAACAAACAACCTGCAATGTACAAGCCTCAATAAAGCAGCCACTGTATATAGTTTAATTCCTTCAAACTGATGTAAACTATGCCCCACCTGCTCCAAATCTGTTGTTTTTCAGAAAAGTGAATATTATTTTGATTTACCTCAAATAAATTTTTCTCTTCATGCCAACAAATAAAAAGCATAGTTATGCAGATAAATGGAGGTTGATTATACCTCTGTGCATATCCTGTATTCAGTCATAAAAATGATCTCCCTTTGCTCAAAAGCTCAGTTGCACACGAGGCAGGGCAACTACCGGTAGCTATATTTATATCATTACATATTATCATTTGACTACTAGACTGCTGACTGAAATTCTCATTTGTAAAGTTTCAGAAAACTGACGTAATATCAGTGAATGAAGAATTTTTTTTTTTTTTTTTTAGAATCAACTACAAATTAGAACTATGGTATTCCCTCAGTATAATGCCCTTCATTATAACACCATTCCTGTTATAAGATAAGTATGGTCATGGATCCCATTTCATTATGTAGAAGTGAAATTGTGTGCATCATGTACTTCATTATAAGGGGGTCTCACTATAACACACATGCCATATTCCCAGAGTGTTGGGTTTTTTTTGAGACTCAAAAAGTGTGTTTTTAGGTCCCAAGGGGGGTCAGTGTGCGTGACCCCCCCCCCAAAGCGACGTCATCCAAATGAGAATAAGCTATCTTTTCAAATCAGCCTATAGCAAATGACTGGAACTTCAAATCTGAATAAAAGAAAATACCATGTGTTTTCTCTGAAGCATTTAATATACTTTTACAAAAAATAAAAATTGTGGACTTAGCATTGTAAAATAACATCACCACAAACATGGTCACAACTTCACAGACATTAAATACAACAAGTTACTGTCTTTAAAATCCACTGGACAGTGGAATGTAGTTTTAATTACATGTAGTCTATGCTGGTTTCAATATTTCAGTAGTTCGTTTGACGGTAATACAAGTGTTATTTGTGTTCACAAATATGCCTCCACTTTTCCATCGCGAATGTGCATCCACGTCTAAGTTGGCGCAAGCAATGGCTAAAGTCGCTAAATGTGATAAAACCTGTAAGATGGCAATGAATATCCATTTCAAAACAATTAATTGGCAATGAAAACATTCAAGGTGGTAGTCGGCCGAGTTGCACAAATCTTTGACCGCCACTATTGTAACGTATTTTCGAGGTTAAAGTCACACCTACAGTAGTGAAGATTTAATTTAGTCTCTGGCTGAATTAATGAAAAACGGTACTAATTTATGCAAATACACAATTTGTGATTTTATTAATGATTTAACACTGTTAAATTATTAAAATTCCATGGTGCAGTTCATTTCAGGTTAACCAGATATTCAAACATGTTAATGTTTTCATGAGTTACTTGATCACATGATAAAACGTTTATTGCAATCATGTAAATGTCCAAGGAAAATATGAGAAAGTTAAGATGGCAAAACAGTCGAAGCAGAAATTTTTTTTTTTTTTTTTTTTTTTTTTATCACTTCTAGTGCATTATGTACTACAATTTTCCTCTGTCCCTTTAAAATGTTGTGTGTCCCCCAAATCTGGAGGGTGTGGGTCACAGTATCCCCTGACCTTTGGATTCAAGGTGCAACACTGCATTAGAGATTGAATGGTGCTGTTATTCAACCTACCGAAATAATCATGTTTTGAATTTTAGATATGAAGTAAAAATCCGACTTCAAAGAAACGTTGCCGCTGATCACAAACTTTAATAATGACGCCTTCAACATTTTCATTCAATGCAGTCAGTGATGTATGATAACATTTGTTTTCCACAAGCATCTGTTTGATGTACTTAACTTCAGACAAATTGGGTTGTTCCACTTAGTGTACTTTACCTATGCAAATTAGCCTAATGGGCTCTCCCTCGGCTGTGCTCAAAGGATTTGACACGACACATCACCCTTGCTATTGTAAGCCAATATTCAGTAAATTTTTGAAAGGTGTCTGTTTATCTCTGACTGCCTTACCTTTTAATTGTCTTTAAAACAGCTGTCTAAGCTGCCCCAAGGATAGTTTTACATGAGCTCTGAGCATGACTGTTTACTGTTTATACATACAACAGATTACGGGCATTTATCAATGTGGTCAAGAAATTTTTTAAAAAAAAATTTGTTTGTTTTTTTGGTTGGTTTTTTGTTTTTCTTTTTCGCTAAGATTGCTGAAAATCGTGTTTTTCGAAACACGACCGTGTCGGGGGTTTGGGAGTCCAAAATCGTGTTTTTCACGTGACACGTCGTGTTATGGCATGTATGCTACTGTACAAGGCAGTCTCACTATAAAGCAGTATACTCAATGGCTTCCATAGACAGCATTATTATGAGGGAGTACTGTATCATGTACTTCATATTAAGGTGGTCTCACTGTAAGTCGGTATACTCTATGACTCCAATGGACAGTGTTATTATGAGGGAGTACTGTATCATGTACTTCATTTTAAGGTGGTCTCACTTTAAGTCGGTATACTCTATGACTCCAATGGACAGTGTTATTATGAGGGAGTACTGTATCATGTACTTCATTTTAAGGTGGTCTCACTGTAAGTCGGTATACTCTATGACTCCAATGGACAGTGTTATTATGAGGGAGTACTGTATCATGTACTTCATTTTAAGGTGGTCTCACTGTAAGTCGGTATACTCTATGACTCCAATGGACAGTGTTATTATGAGGGAGTACTGTATCATGTACTTCATTTTAAGGTGGTCTAACTATAAGGCTATATACTCTATGGCTCCCATGAACAGCATTATAATGAGGGAGTTTGGTATAACATAATTATTACTGCTACATAAGCTCTTTGCAGTTTCTTTAAACTGACTTGTAAAAATTTCTTACTTTCCACTGTGGTTTGATGATAGAATTAAAATTCAAAATGCCTCAGACATTGATGGATTTTGACAACTAAGGTTGAGTGGATTACCCTTTATTAGAGTGGATTACCCTTTATTAGAGTGGATTACCCTTTATAGAGTGGATTACCCTTTATTGAGTGGATTGCCCTTTATTAGAGTGGATTATCCTTTATTAGAGTGGATTACCCTTTATTAGAGTGGATTACCCTTTATTGAGTGGATTACCCTTTATTAGAGTGGATTACCCTTTATTGAGTGGATTACCCTTTATTAGAGTGGATTACCCTTTATTGAGTGGATTGCCCTTTATTAGAGTGGATTACCCTTTATTGAGTGGAGGATTACCCTTTATTGAGTGGATTACACTTTATTGGAGTGGATTACCCTTTATCAGAGTGGATTACCCTTTATTGAGTGGATTACCCTTTATTAGAGTGGATTACCCTTTATTAGAGTGGATTACCCTTTATTAGAGTTCATTGTTAACATTAAATAAGAAATATGTGTGTTAATGTTGATGGACTTGTACCCTACTTTCTGGAGTTAGAAAAAACATAAACTGTTTTCCAAGACTGAAGAGTTAGCTATCTGCAAAGAATTAGCCAATTAATGAGACTAGACTACTGGTTGACTGTAACAACAAGCTCAGACCATAAGTCATCCTGACATTCAAAAAGAGTGAGTTCTATACTGCTTTCCATGTTTAAATAAATACATATTCCCTTGGGAGATCCCACAAATATTTTCATACTGTTGAATGAAAACATAAATGTTAATACCCATCCCATTAGAACTCCTTCAGGTCATGACCTGGGCATACCTTCAAGAAAGAATGCAGATTATGCATTGGGCCATACCTCTGTATGAGAATGACAATAGAAAATAACTTGGAGGCTCTACAGGACAGTGTACAATACAGTGTGGAGTGGAGTGTTAGAGTGAAGTCTACAGGATAGTGTACAATACAGTGTGGAGTGGAGTGTTAGAGCGAAGTCTACAGGATAGTGTACAATACAACGTGGAGTGTAGTGTTGGAATAAAGTCTACAGGATAGTGTACAATACAGCATGGAGTGGAGTGTTGGAATGAAGTCTGCTGGATAGTGTACAATACAGTATGGAGAGGAGTGTTGGAGTGAAGTCTACAGGATAGTGTACAAGACAGCATGGAATGGAGTGAAGTCTACAAGATAGTGTACAATACAGCATTGTGTGGAGAGTTGAAGTGAAGTCTGTAGTCTGCAGTGGAGTCTGGATTAGTGTGAACAGTGTGTGTGTGTGTGCATATAAAGAATTATTGACATAAAATTTTACCACATACATCCAATTTTTGTTTAATTACTAAATCTGGTAGTGATTATTTGTACTTCAGTATTGTCTAGTGTTTGACGCTTAATCACAAGATTTTTCAAAGGCAAAAGAAACATTGGATTTTAGTTTTTCTTAGACAAAGTTTTAAAAAGATTTTTTTTATATATTTTATCCAATCAGCAGATTTTTTTTGTTTCATAAAAGCATGGGTTTTTTATGAAGATGGAGACATTTTTTCATGAAAAACTTTTTCATCAACATTTAAAGTCAGATTACTTAAAGGAAAAAAAAATTAAAAAGAGATAAAGAAGCTGAAATTTAAGTTACTATCTTCATATGGTTTGAAATTATGAGTATATCATATCAATTGACTTTAGTTTCCCAACTACAAGGGGTAGAAAGAAAAACTTGGCAACAATTAGAAACAATTGGATTTATTACTACTGGGTAAATCCTACAATGTATTATGTCAACCCTGATATGTATGATGGTGGGTGGGGTGGAGGGTCAACATCTTACTGCCTGAACATATATATTCATTTTGTAAAGAAACTTAATTGTTAGTTCAACCTACTTTGGCAATTTCCTTGCCTACAATCGCTCTTCAACCAACTTAAATGCTGGTCAAAAGAGTTTGAAAAACACAAGCATTTGATTGAGTCTAGATTTATTTTGATTAGGCAATAAGAGTAAGCATAGTATGAATAAAGCAATTAGACTCAAAACTGTGCAACAGTGTCAATATGGGCAGCCAACTATGTGAGATATTCTTGAAAATTTGGCCTCCAGTTCATCTGTCGACTGTGGATGGAACAGTGCTACATAGCATGATTGTTCAAGCAGTAAGATGTCGACCCCCCCTCCCCCAAGCATTCATATCAGGGTCAATGTCTTACATTGTACTACTGAGTAGATATTGAAACATTTGATATTATTACTGCATTTTTCCCATGATAAAACCAGGAACCAGACATTATATTCATCAAAAAGAGGAGATATGGTTTATTAGCAAACAAAAAGTGGAGTTTGGGCTTATCAGCAGACAAAGATATCCTTAGTAAATATTTGTTGTCCGTCTCAGTTCATCCGAACAGATCATAATTAGTCACAATAAATGTACTACTAGAGGCATTGGTTCTCTACCGCTATCCAGAGTACCGGTTTACTGCCTATAAACATGCAACATCCTTTCCCTGATTCTGCCGATGTTATATGAAAAATGCATTACCTGACACTACACAGAATAACTTTCCAGTCACAATCCACAACCTTTAAAGTACCGTACATACTTGCGTATATAATCCGGGTCCAAATGCAGGGTCTATGTTGTTTGTTTTACTGATTAGTCCTTACAAACTGCATAGACCCAGATCTGATGGTGCATTATGCGACGGCACATCTTGGTCTATGCAGTTTGCAGTTGGTATCGGCCTACACGCGAGTATAAATAGTAAATTCATTTTAAGTGGCATTTCCTCTTTAGGGATAGACCATAATTCTTTTGAATAGATATGTACCACCCAGAGTATGAAACCAACACCCAATCATATACATTTCTAGGAGAATTTTAAATTTATACACCCAAACATATACATTTCTAGGAGAATTTTGAATTTATACACCCAATCATATACATTTCTAGGAGAATTTTAAATTTATACACCCAATCATATACATTTCTAGGAGAATTTTCAATTTATACACCCAATCAAATACATTTCTAGGAGAATTTTAAATTTATACACCCAATCATATACATTTCTAGGAGAATTTTAAATTTATACACCCAATCATATACATTTCTAGGAGAATTTCTAATTTATACAACCAATCAAATACATTTCTAGGAGAATTTTTAATTTATACACCCAATCAAATACATTTCTAGGAGAATTTTAATTTCATACACCCAATCATATACATGTACTAGGAGAATTTTAAATTCATACACCCAATCATATACATTTCTAGGAGAATTTTGAATTTATACACCCAATCATATACATTTCTAGGAGAATTTTAAATTTATACACCCAATCATATACATTTCTAGGAGAATTTTAAATTTATACACCCAATCATATGCATTTCTAGGAGAATTTTAAATTTATACACCCAATCATATACATTTCTAGGAGAATTTTAAATTTATACACCCAATCATATACATTTCTAGGAGAATTTTAAATTTATACACCCAATCATATACATTTCTAGGAGAATTTTTAATTTATACAACCAATCAAATACATTTCTAGGAGAATTTTTAATTTATACACCCAATCAAATACATTTCTAGGAGAATTTTAATTTCATACACCCAATCATATACATGTACTAGGAGAATTTTAAATTCATACACCCAATCATATACATTTCTAGGAGAATTTTAAATTCATACACCCAATCATGTACTAGTCTACCATCATCGGTCACCTTATTTGTTACATTCAGTACTCGAAAAACCTACCTGACCATATGTGAATTCTTATGTACACATATTCATATTGAGTTACATGTGAAATTCTTGACTCTTGCCCAAGACTTACAGGTGATAAGCCATAAGTAATCAATTATGGACCTATTCAAGAACTGATCATCTGAGATAATTACCCAATAATGTACTTATCACCCCAGGAAATGACAGTGAACCTACTGGCATAATGGCAGGTTTTGAACCCCACATGGGTGGTACATCCACAAATACCATCATATAAGAAGTTACCCTCCTGTGGCTCTTCTTTTTGCAACTCCCACAATATAATAAATACTTTCAGCTTGATTGTATTCTTATTTCATAACTGTGGTCAACATGCATCATGAAAGCTCTAGTGTTTCAATTGTTTTTTACAAACATTTTATTGTAAGCTATCAGAATTTGAACTTGAGCATGCACTCAAGTTGAGAAGTTTCATCAATAATGGGCCAGGTCATTAAGGTTACATACAGACTGTATTTTCACAACAGGATAAAGGCTCTTGTATTCTTGACTGGTAATGCAAAAGTGAATTGTCTCACACCTTTCATGCCCCACTTTTGCTTTATTTACCCCCCTATATATATATATATATATATATATATATATATATATATATATATATATATATATATATATATATATATATATATATATATATATATATATACCAGATCTGACAAATTAGGGACTACCCTATTCTGTCTACTCATGATTCCATGTGAACAGCCAGAGAGATATATATAGCACAGATTGACAACACCCTCTCTGTCTTTGTACTATTAAGTGGCACCCTTTTCATATGCAAATGAGGGTGCCAACATGGTGAGTGTCCAGGTAAGGGGCTGTTTATTCTTGTGCAGTGGCTAACGAGTCAGGGATGTAAACTACCTATAACTGTATGTAGGGTAGTAAACAGGTGATTACACTTTAGCCAGTCATTTTAAGATTGACAATTTTGACAGTCATGAGTTTTTATACGTCAAAAATTTTTGATGACATTTTGACACAAAATATAAAGTCAGTTGATAAAGATTTTTGAGGATACACTGTGACACTGTTCCATACATCTGCATCAGATATTTTGTTATCATCAGACAGAGAAGTGAGGGTTTTGCTTATGTTTAGACGTTCAATATTGTCCTTAAACCTTGGATATTGTCTTTAAAATTAACATTAGCTTTTACATGATAACCAAATATGACTTAACTGAATGGAAGATGAGGAGATGCATAAAATCAAGCAACTGGTACATAATTGACAGTTGCAATGGAAAAGCAGCACAAATTATTTCAAACAGAGAATTGTATGCTCATGTTTAAACCTTGGATATGGCCCTTAAAATTAAAATTAACTTTCCTAAAGCTTGTGCAATCAGCAGAAATTTGTTAGCTTTTAAATGATACCAAATATGACTTAACCGAATGGAAGATGAAGAAATGCATAAAATAGAGCAACTGGAATGTATTTTAAAGTTGAGATGGAAAAGCAGTACAAATTATTTTAAACACAGAATTTTACGCTTGTGTTCAAACCTTGGATGTGGCCTTAAAGTTAAAATTTGCTTCTCTTAAACTTGTGCAATCAGCAGAAAATTTATTTAGCTTTTAAACGATACCAAATATGACTTGATTTAATGCAAGATAAAGAAATGCATAAAAAAAAGGCAACAGAGATATTACCTGCCAATTTGACCATTGATGTCACACCTACCCCTTGGACTCATTACGCACATATGGAAATCCTTTTCTCACAAAATTTCAAAGAAAATATACAAATGATAATACCATTTTTTTTTCGAGTTAAATATTGATGATATATCAAATAAATATTACAGAATAATAAGATCAAACTGAATTTTTATACACAACATGAAGATGCATGTTCTTGAGCCACCCCAATAGTGCTCTTGCTTAATCATGCAGTGCCACATGATGTTACCAAGATCTTTTGATAACAAAAGATCCGGCAGGAAGTTGCCAATCTCTGTGTTACATGCATATATTTTTCTGAAACAGCATAGAACCATGTCTACTGTTGCATACTGGAACAGCATAGAACCATGTCTACTGTTGCATACTGGAACAGCATAAAACCATGTCTACTGTTGCATAATGCCCTGCATATTTCAGTGTACATTGTTAGTAGATTAATAAATAAGAGTGTACTCTTCAACATTGTACAGACATGTTTGAGATTTTGTGTACTCTTCAACATTGTACAGACATGTTTGAAATTTTGTGTACTCATCAACATTGTACAGACATGTTTGAGATTTTGTGTACTCTTCAACATTGTACAGACATATTTGAGATTTTGGGTACTCTTCAACATTGTACAGACATGTTTGAGATTTTTGTCTTTAACATAGTACTCAAATGTTCACACATTCCCATACTCTTCTTGTGACTAAGCGAACTGACAGAGACTAGCAAGTATGTATGGGTTACTGAATTGTACTGAAAAATATTTGTGGATAAATTGTTTTGGCAATGGCTGATGGGCTTGCATATATGTGATAGAAATGAGAGGTCAGCTTGGTACAGATCAGGAGATTTGCAAAATTTGGTCAGGAGTTTAGACCTCAAAAGAGGGAGGATTTTCATCAACCCAATTTTTAGCATGCAAATGGGCAAATTACTACTATTTAACAAACTTTTTAATATTAAAATTTTCAATTCAGTTCTTTCACATTAACTTGTCGCCTTTCACACTCTCCATATATGTAACAAAAGCATTTTTAGCATTTCTTATAATATCATTGCCTGGATTATATTGGTGGCAGTCCTTATCATTGTTGATCTTAACACTTAAAAGATTATGTACTGTCACTGGATCCAGGTTTCCTCTAGTCAGCCTGAATTTTCCTCAGAATGGAAAATGTCATTTCAGTGTCTGCATTCGAATGTGGCAGTGTCAATACATCTCTACTGAGTTCACCAAGAAGTTTAAATTGTTTCCTGCCTGTGGGTAGATTCAGATTGCTAACTGTCTTGCCAAAACTGCTCAAGACTGGTACTGTATAGGTCGAGTTTGGGAAATTCTTCTTTGGGAGTCAGAATGTAGTTCTGAATTTCATCTTTTAGTGCAGTTCTCCCACTCTGGGTTAATATCATGAACCTCTCAATCAGCTTCACCACTGTAATACAAAATGCAAAACATCAGAACTCTGAAATTTACTTGCCATGGTTAAACATTAGGTAAATTAAAATATTATAATATAAGACAACTCTGTTAACTCATTAAGGCCAAGAGAAGCAATTTTACATCACGAGGTAGTACCCTTCTTTGATAGCCTGTGACATCATCACAGTTCACGATAGACCCAACCGGGTGGTATTAGAGAAAAGAAGGATGTATCTTTACAATGATGTCAAATAATGTAGAGATTATACATACATTAAAAAATACATCGGGAAAAAACTCAATTTTGTGACCAGATTTTCTTTTTACTAAAAAATTTGGCCGTTGCAGGAATGTAGTTTTTACCTGGATTTTACACCTCCTCTCATTAGATCTAAAGCAGACCTGACCAAACTTCACACAGACAGATGAACCATTGTAAAAAAAATTCGGTAACTTTGGGATTTGGGGTAAAAGGGGACAAACAGGCAAAAATCATGGGTCCAATTTTCATCCATCTGCTCATGCGCAGGCCTGATATCCAAAACAACCGACCTTACGTATCTAAGCAACTGTTGATAGGAAAATCCCTCTGAATCTGACGTGCTTGGATTCCATTGAAAATAACATGAAAACTTTCTCTTCTACCCTAATCTTAAGTGAAAATGTGAAAAAGCTCCTGGCCTTGATGAGTTAATAAGGTTTAGCAAAATTTTCCATTAAATGTACCTTTAATTTCCAATTATCAGTGCAGACCTATAATATTGTTTCATTGTTCACCTATCAATAGCTGATAATTATCTGTTTTGATCATAGGAGGTAAGAAAACCTACCTAATCAGATTAGTGAGTATTTATTGCACACCCAAGCATCCAAAATTGTTTTAATGTCAGTAAGATTGTCCACATGAAGCACTGATGCATACATTAGACTATCACACCCTTTGTGACTTTAAGCTTAATTTGCAGATGCCTTTGTTGGCATCTTTATCATCACCTTCACCATTCTTTAACAATAACAATCAAATCCGGAAAACGATTACAGATTAATTCCTGTACTGTATCCATATTATTTACATTATTCATATTATTATTATTATTATTAGTCATATTATTATTATTATTATTATTATTATTAGTCATATTATTATTATTATTTTTATTATTATTATTATTATTATTATTATTATTATTATTTTACAACTGTGATTATGATTTCTTATGAGCAATAAAATACATGTAGTTAAACTTTAGTAATACTTACATGAATATTTCATCCAAGAATGCAAAGATGAGTTCTGTTGATCCAGTGTTACAGGTTGGTATTTCAAGGAATCTTGTTGATATCCTACTTAAATCCTTGTCAAAATCACGAACTAAGACTGTCAGCATTTTATTATCCCCTTGATCATTTAACTCATCAATGAGAATGGTGAGTTTTTCATTGTGGCACATGTCTGTGACTTTCTCATCTCTTTAAGGACCCAGAGCTTGGGTAACAATGTGAGTAGTTTTTGTCCTCTTGTATGAGAACTTTTGTGTGATTTCTGAGTCCGGGAACATTATTTTGACTAGATCTGAAAAACGATCTGCTAACAGAAATGGGAGAGTATATTCGGCTATAAAGTTGGCAAATAGTGTCTTGGCATGTGCAACTTTATCCACATATGATGCAGATTCCGAGAACATGGATTTCAGTGACGGCATATTGGTTGTCGTAGTTAATATGATTTTATGCGATGGGGTTTTTGCATGACACATGATGTAATTCTTGCCACCGTAACAGACTTTAAAATTAGCTTTACAGGAAGAGCAGACAGTATATTCATGTTCCTTTGAACTTGACTGCAACCACTGAAATTCATGTTTCCATCCATCACTGAATTTTGTGTGATATTTCGGTTGCTTGGATTTTGGTGTTTTGGTATTGGGAGATAATGTACGCTTAGACATCTCTACAAACTTTAAACACCGAAGTCAAACCAACCCAGTTTTATGCCATTTGAGCTCTTGAGTAATCCAACCACAATCAATCAACATCTTTAATCCTGTCCAAATTACTTTTGATCATACATAGTATAGACTCTAATTCATCTCAACAACTTTAAGCATCCAAGCATAACATACCTTGTAGACAGAATCAAAGTAATGTTTATTGTTTCATGCTGATTGAGCTCTTTAATAACCTCACCATGATGAATTAACGTCTGTAATCCTTTCAGAATTACTTCTGCTCACACATGGCATAATCCACCTCGATAAACTTCAGATGAAGCCAGTTGACCATGCTAACAGGATCAAAGGGTGAAATTATCAACTACATTGTCTTTCCCTGCTTTAACCAGTTCACTGTCACGTTATCACAAGCAGTATTACCGTAAATATACTACACTGGAACCAAAATGTAAAAAAAATTGATTTTTTTTTTTTCAATAATAAGTTTGCATATGCGGGAGATTTCAGTAAGTGACTGGAGGGACAAAAGACACCCCTAAACTCCGAAGAAAAACCCTCACATGTATGAGCTTGTGAGTCAGTCTACCAGAACAAGTCCACAAATATTATTTTAGAAAAAATTAAATAAACTGTTTGTTATATACTTTAAACAAAATGAAGACAATCAGCTTTGATTTGTATATCATCACTGAAATAAACAAAAATGAAGAAAATCAGCTTTGATTTGTACATCATCACTGAAATAAACCAAAATGAGAATCTGCTTTGTTTTGTACATCAGTGAAATAAAACTGAAACACAACGTTGTAACTTAAAAAATAAAATTTTTCATCTTCACACGAATGATTTTAAAAGATGTTGTCTTTCATGATTCACAATGAATGAATCTCCTTCATGCTTACCTTTTTGTGACGTCACATAATAATGGTGACGTAAATGGAGCTGTTACATTATCTTGCCAGTAAAGTATTCATGGCAGCAAAAATAAAAGTACTCTTCCTTAATTTGTCGATGAAGTATCTATTTTTTTAAAAGTAATCAGGGATTACTGTTATTTGAACATACTCTTTATCTTTCAAGTAGGAGATTTGTGGCTTTTGGTACATAATCAACTCTAGTTCGTATACAATATGTGTCTGTCCTTTCAAATGGCAGTTCAAGCAATTTTTGCGATTTAAATTTCCTGTCACTGAAATATAAAGCAGACCATATAAACTCGTGTATAATTCCATACCAACTGCAAACTGCAATGACCCAGATCTGCCATCGCATAATGTGCCGGCAGATCTGGGTCTATGCAGTTTGTAAGGACTAATCAGTAGAACAAACAACATAGACCCTGATCTTCCAGCATATTATGTGATGGCAGATCAGGGTCTATGTTGTTTGCATTTAGAGCTGGATTATACACGAGTATATACAGTAATTGTCTTAAGTTGGTAACCACTGTCCTCTCTACTATCTGCTTAGGTCACTCAACCACTGACAATAGTATTGGATTGAACATTTCCTCTAAAATAAAAAATAGCATGATTTTTATTTCCCTGCTATTATAATCTTGGTACACCATGTTTTCTGTAAACAAAAGTAGTCCCAAGTCCTATGGCTAACAATAGTACATGACCTTCAATATAACACAGTTCCTGTTATAAGGCAAGAATGGTGAATATTTACTTTTGGTTGGAGAGGTTTGTCTTCCTTGGGATTTTGGTAAGGTGCTTGAATTTGCCATTTTTGCTAACCAGCTTTTGTTCTGCACCATATAGTGAGGATAGTGCTTATGTGCTGTTAGACCTTATAATGCATGCATACATACATACATACATAATTTGCTGCAATAATATATGGGAATTGAAATTGTGATACTCACTAGTCAAGATTTCTGACAGCTTGATTTTACAAAATGATTTTGCAATTACTGCATAATGAAACCTTATAGAATTTTGAAGAGGATCTTAAAGACAATTGACTATAAAAGTATCAAATTAAACAACTGATTCTAACAAATGAAAATAAATAAAGTTCTTTTGGGCTAAAACCTACCATTTATGAATAGTACTTGGAGTCAGTGGAAATCTGCAGCATTTTCCCCCACAATTAATCAATACAAATTTGTCTGGAATTTTTTGTACACTCTTTATAAATTATTTTTGGGATGTATGAACAAATTAGAGGTAAAAATAATGATTATAATTTGTTCAGCTTACTTCCATGAATGAACATTAGAAAACTGTTAATAAAAACACAAAATTTAAACAATAATCATATATTTTATGAACTGGTGGTGCATGAAAAGGTATGGGTATGAAACATTACATACAACAGTACTTTTCTTGTGTGATTGGGACATCGGCCTCAGGACCCTTCATTTACCAAAAACAATTGATCAGTTGGGAATACAATTTTTATAAGTAAATTGCTGATATTGGGAATTCCACATGATGCTAATATATTTCACACTGTGACTGTGTCCCATTTACATTGGGATTGGGCACTATTTTCATTTCCTGGGATCACTAAAACAGAAAATCCTGGGAGATTATAGGTAATGCTCATCCATAATTCTTCTATGTCCAGCTCCAAAGATATAAAGCATTAGTGGTGCTGATTCATAAATTCTCTCCAACCTTATGATATCCCAAAGTCTGAAATCTATGTTCTAAATCATGACAGGAGTTGTGTTTCATTTGCATGCATGCACAAAATGGTGATGAAACTCTGTCCCAACTTTTTCAGTGCAAAACTGCTGGACAATTATATATTGCTCATAAGAAGTTAAGGCCCATTTGAATAAGTTTAGACCAGTGGTTCCCAAACTTTTTTGATCACGACCCTAAATACCATCTTTAGCGACCCAAAATGCAGTACCAGTATAGGGTTGCGAGGGTCCTCGTGACCTTCATTTGGGTTTGGGAACCACTGGTTTAGACCCACCTTTTAGGGCCCATTTTAAACAGTTTAGACCAACCTGTTTTTTTCTCCTTTTTAAAATTTAAATATCAAAATAAATTCAGTAAATAATAAACTGACACTAAGACAGTTCAAAAGCAGTGATTCAAGCCTTGGATTTCATAAGTGTTTAGAAACCTCAGCCCACTGACATTTGTAAAAAATATATGTTTTTTTTGCAAACATCTAAAGGCAAACAATTATGTGGGTCTTGTTTTTTGTTTTTTTTCAGTATATAATATTCAAGATTTAAAACCAGTGGAAAAGTTAACATGTTCTTACTACAGCCATGGAAAAGCTAACATGTTCTTACTACAGCAATGTAAAAGCTAACATGTTCTTACTACAGCAATGTAAAATCTAACAAGTTCTTACTACAGCAATGTAAAAGCTAACAAGTTCTTACTACAGCAATGTAAAAGCTAACATGTTCTTACTACAGTGATGTAAAAGCTAAGAAGTTCTTACTACAGCAATGTAAAAGCTAACATGTTCTTACTACAGCAATGTAAAAGCTAACATGTTCTTACTACAGCAATGTAAAAGCTAACAAGTTCTTACTACAGCAATGTAAAAGCTAACAAGTTCTTACTACAGCAATGTAAAATCTAACAAGTTCTTACTACAGCAATGTAAAAGCTAACAAGTTCTTACTACAGCAATGTAAAAGCTAACAAGTTCTTACTACAGCAATGTAAAAGCTAACAAGTTCTTACTACAGCAATGTAAAAGCTAACAAGTTCTTACTACAGCAATGTAAAAGCTAACAAGTTCTTACTACAGCAATGTAAAAGCTAACAAGTTCTTACTACAGCAATGTAAAAGCTAAGAAGCTCTTACTGCAGTGATGTAAAAGCTAAGAAGTTCTTACTACAATGATGTAAAAGAAGCTAACATGTTCATACTATAGTGATGTCTTTGGTGCCCTAGGTGAACCTTCAACCTTGCGCCCCACCCTCCCCCACAATTAACTTTCGAAAATCAATGTTGTACATTTATTCTTTCCTTCAGTTTTTCTCCTTCTATTTTTAGAAGCTTATTATCTTCTATTTTTCACTATTTCTCTTTTTTTTTTTATTCATTCAGCTTTTTGCCCCCCCCCCCCCCCCCGCAAAAAAAATTGTGTTATGTAGTGAACTGCGATATAGAGAACCACATTATGTACCGAAACCATGACATATTGAGAATATCATTATTTAATGAACTGCGGTATAGTGGGAATGATCAAAATTTGTTAAATAACAATGTTTTATAAGGAAACAATGTTATAACACTCAGCTTCACTTTGTTTTCTTTCAACCCATAATGGTTCTGCGTTATATCTGGAATTGTGTTATAATGAAGTGCATTGTAACAAGGGACAGCTGTATATACTTATTTTTTCTATAAAAATATCATAAGGATCACATATGCTTAATTTTCATATACACCTACCAGTATTTTGACATATACACTAGCTGTGATTCATTTATTTTTGTGTGTATCAATTTTCATGCTTTAGGAGAAAATTACATTTTCGTTGGTACTTAAATTATGGATCAGGAAAGGGGTCCTATTGTCTCAACAGAACAAATATTGTTCATCGAGTCTTTCAATTTGAGGTCTGTAACCATGAAATCAACGAAAATTGGCACCTCATGAAAAATAGAGAATTCACAGTATTATCCTGAATTGACAGTAATATAGATCAAACTTTTGGAGAGCTGAAAAATTTGTCAAACTTAAAAAAGAAAACAAAATGCATATAAATAATTCACAAAAATAAAAGCGCTGTATATACCCACAAACAAGTAAGGTCCAACTGCAAACAAAACAGACCCTAATATGCTGTTGCATAATGCACTTGCAGATCTGGGTCAATGTAGTTTGTTCTACTAATTACTCCTAACAAACTACACAGACCCAGATATGTTGATGCATTATGCGATGGCAGATATGGGTCTATGCAGTTTGCAACTGGATTTGTCTTATATGAGAAAATATAGTGTATGTGAAACAATTTTGAGAATTATTAAATATGCTGAATTTACGTTTTTCAAAAAATGTAAAGCCTCTAAAATAATCTGCTTTACTGTATGCTGAAAAATTAGAGCAAATAAGTCCTGCAATAGAGCTGCAAGTTACGAGGGTTAAGTGTCATATTGGGCTCATGTAACAGCTAGATGCCAGTACCGTAAAATTTATAAAATGGTTGCCTTTTCAGTCCATTTCAAATTTGGAAGTGCCTGTATTCAGTAAATTTTACAAGGTTTCTATTTTTGGGGGCACCAACTTTAGAGGTTTCAGCTTTCAGAGATTGACTGTACCATTTCTGAGGTGCTAAATAATGATACAATAAATAAATGATTACATACATTACTTGGTTGTTGTAATGATATACATGTAGTAAGTAAATGATTACATACATTACTTGGTTCTTAATAGCATGAAAAATGATTTATTGACTATGATTGTTGTGGTTTTTGTTTATCCATCAGCCTACTCATAATATTCAATGTACTAAAAACAATGCACTTAATGTTTCCCATCACCACACAATCACAACAAGAGTCCCTTAAAGGGACTGATGCTCTACTGGCTGAAAAGAATTTCCAGGAATTCAAGACCGAAAAATTCAAGACCATTTCTTCCTTTTAACTGCCGAGTGTTGAAACCATCTTTGATATTCTTCAGAAATAATTTTTTTTTCAAATTAGCTGTTGATGTGGACATATTGGATGTCAGCTTGGCACTATTTTCATTTAGGACCAACAAGGCATCATAAGAAGTCTTCTGGTGGAAACCCCATGTTGATATGACTTTCCATTTTGAAGGAGTAATGATAAGATTTTCAAGATGGCAGCTGTGGTGGCCATACTGGACATCATATTGACCCCATTTTCATCCAGGACCAACTAGACATCATAATAACTCTTTCAGTGAAAACCCCATGTTGATATGACCATCCATTCAGGAGGAGTAGCAATAACAAGATTTTCAAGATGGCCACTGTGGAGCCATACTGGACATCAGATTGGCACCATTTTCATTTAGGACCATGTAGACATCATAAGAAGTCTTCTGGTGAAAACCCCATGCCAATATGACTTTCATTCAGGAGTAGTGATAACAAGATTTTCATGATGGCTGCTGTGGTGGCCATATTGGACATCAGATCGGCCCCATTTTCATTGAGGACCAACTAGACATCAAATGAAGTCTTTTAGCGAAAACTCCATGTTGATATGACCATCCTTTCAGGAGTAGCGATACAAAGATCTTCAAGATGCCACTGTGGCAGTCACATTGGATGTCTGAGCGGCACCATTTCATTTATGATCATCTAGATCATGGGATGAATGTGCATGTAAATTTTCCTGGCAATCCTCCAAGTATAAGGAGTAGCAATAACAAACTTGTGCTAACAGACGGACGGATGACGGACTAGAGACCATCCCATAAGCTCTTCTGGTCTATGACCACTAGAACTGAAAATACCCATTCCACTAATTATGAAATAACTCGGACAATAGATTATCTATACTTTAATTAAATTTTTAATAAAAATCCACTGATTCTTCAAAACGGTTTTTTTTGGGGGGGGGGTGCAATTTATATCTTTACATTTTTATAATTTTGCTTTTAATCAGCACTATATTGCCATACATACATACATGCTTCACTGAAGTGTAAAGGGTGGTTACTATCATCACTTTCTGTGTATAAAGCACATTTACAGAAAGCACATATTGCTAGATTTCCGGTCAGTCTAAATAATGGTTAGAACTGATCCCATGTTACATGCAAGACATCTGGTACCAAATATTGAATGAATCACTTTCATACTCATTCATCAGAACATTCAAATATAATATAATATAGTATAAAATGAACATGAACTCACTGTTTATTGTTTGTTTGCAAATTTAAAAATGAAATACCACATATACTAGCGTATAAACCAAGTCCAAATGCAAACAATATAGACCCTGATCTGCCGTCGCATAATGCTCTAGCAGATCAGGGTCTATGTTGTTTTTTCTATTGATTAGTCCTTAAAAACTGCATAGACCCAGATCTGCCGCGCATTATGAGATGGCAGATCGGGGTCTATGCAGTTTGCAGTTGGTATCGGATTATATGCGAGTATATACGGTAATTTAATTCTTATTGACATGATTGAATTTGTCCAATGGTTAAAAATCTGGGTACTTTTTTATGATATAAAAGGATGAGAAACTGCTGCAGCTTACAAACTTGAAATGATGTTTCTTCAAAATAATTTGTCTAATTTTTTGTTGTTGAGCATCCATTTTTTTTAAAGGTAAGTAATATAGTTCAAAGAAGCTTTTTTTCAGCATTATTGATAAGTTGTGAAATGTACAGCACACCTAATTATTATCAACTCTGCTTTTTGTAGCCACATTTCCATATGAAAATCATCCATTCTTTAGATAAGAATGCACTGGACAAAAGCCAACTAAACAGTCCTCTTAAGCAGAAATCTGGAAATAGATAAATCTGTTTTTCACACTTTTTTTCTAATTGGATACCATTTTCCAATTTTGGGTACCTGTTTAAACAAAATTTTAATAAGTCCAGATGAAAAGGTGACTACTTTGGAATGGTGCCTAAATTAGAATAAAGACAGTATATGCTTTTAACTTCATTCAAATTTCAGCTTTATTTAAAGCCCACTTGGGGGAAAAATACCTTTCTTTCCAGGAGGAAATTGAGCTTGAAGTTTGCTGTCAATGTAAAATTTACAAATACACTAGCTGCCCCTCCTGTCTAGTAATTTTTTACCATATTTATCCGTATATTATAATACACACATACAGCTTCAAGTAGCACGGACCCAGATCTTCTGGTATATAATAATATATCTGTTTATCCGGGTTTACTATGTTCGCCTGAGAGTGAACTGATAGCATGCACCCTTATCTGCTGGTGCATTATGTGATGGCAGATCAGGGTGTTAGATGTTCATGTATAAGTCAGATCCAACTGCAAACTGCATATCACATAATGTGCTGGGAGATCTGGATCTATTCAGTATGCTAGGATTATTCAGTAAAACAAACAACATAGATCCTGATCTAGCAGCGCATTATGTGATGGCAGATCAGGGTTTATGTTGTTTGCAGTTGGACCTGCCTTATAAGCAAGTATATATGGTAGTTGGATGTATACAGGGGTACAACTGATATTGCTTGTGAGTCATGACTCATTCATGTACATTTTACATTAGACTCTCTACTTCCTAACTTTGTGCACTAATGTTAAATACCATACAATTCTAAACAAAAGAACTATTGAAATACAAACACAGACAAGCCATGCTATACAAACATCCATATATGAACTTGACAGCTACATATTGTAAAACTGAAACTCAAACATCACTCAAAGGACTTGTTCAGTCATGCTATGTACAATACTCCATCATTATAGCACTGTCGATGGAAGCCAGAGTATACTGGCTTATAGTAAGTACATAATACAGTACTCCCTCATTATAACACTGTCCATGGAAGCCAAAGTATACTACCTTATAGTAAGAGGGCCTGATAATGAAGTACATGATACAGTAATCCCTCATTATAATGCTGTTGATGGAAGCCACAGAGTATACTGTCTTATTGTGAGGCCGTATAATGAAATACATAATAATTCTTCTACTGAATAATCAAATGTAATTCATGACCAAGATTATAACATGAGCTGAGTTATAATTAATGGTTTTATAACAAGGGAGTGGTGTATTATTCTCATCTGGAACCTTGAAAAACTTGAAATGACCGAAAACTTAAAACTGAAAATGTGCCACTTGCAACACTTCCAGTTTTCAAGGTTTTACTGTACTTTAAAATATTCAACATGTACAGTGGAACCTATTTAATGCAGTCACTTGAAAATTCTGGATTCTTGTTTATATGGCCTATAAGTTTGTCTCATTATTTTTAATATTCTGTGAAACCAATCAAGACCAAAACCTCAGTAAAATAAAATCCCTTAAAACTAAAACATGCTGAATTTTTTCTTCTTCAACTGCAATGAAGAACATTTCTTCTCAGTAAACCAAAACACACATACTCTGAAAAGCAAAAAATATTTGGGGTCCCAAATAATGCCATGTTTACACTAAAATTAATCCCCATACAAATGAAACTTAACAAGAACATACAGGTAGCCAATGGACTTAACACAGCCAATGGACTTAACACAGCCTAAAGACAAGTAGAATACCATCTACACTTGCTTACAAGGTCAGATCCAACTGCAAACTGCATAGACCCAGATTTGTTGTCATCTAATGTGCTGGCAGATCTGAGTCTATATTGTTTGTTAGGACTAATCAGTAGAACAAACAACATAGACCCTGATCTGCTGGCACATTATATGCCAGCAAATCAGGGTCCATGTTGTTTGCAGTTGGATCTACTTACAAGTGAATATATGCAATTAATACAACCTCAACAATAGAAACACATACAAATTATGGAGACCCTAATTATCACATACATCTATTTGAGAAATAGACTGGCTATTGATATTTTGCAACAACATATAATCATTTACTCTCAGATGAGTATACACCTTGTCACATCCCATTTATAGGTGAGAGACACCTGGTCACATCCCCTTCTTGGGTGAAAACAGTGAACATCAGTACACCAAAAACTTGTAAATACCAAAAATTTAATTTGGCACTGTATTTTTTCATTTGTAATCTTACATGTGTTAAAATTGTTTGCTTTAACAATAAATATTTCACAACTTGATTACAGAGACTGAGCTGCCAAAATGGTAATTCTAAAAGTACTGAAAAAATGACGTATCAAAATGGAATTATCGATGGTCGGAATAGAACCACAACCAACACAGTGATACATTTAAACTTCAACACTGAGATGATGCCAATGCTGACAATGATGACATCATGCTCACCACGTCCAGCATTTTTCTCTTTTACCTTCTAATACATAAATAAAGAGTTTCTTTTACATGAACATGTCATATACAATTCTTGTCATTCAAAAAAAAAATTTAAAAAAATACTTGTACCAAATTTGGGCAAAATGATAAAATTGTAAGCGATTTGTAATATTTACAGATTACAAAGAGGCCAACTTTTGTGATCGAGCCTAACAAAGGCCCCATAATATCAAGTTCTTGTAAGTCCAAACAAAGGTCCCCTAATATTAAGTTCTTGTCAGGCCTAACAAAAGCCCCTTAATATCAAATTCTTGTCAGGCCTAACAAAAGTCCCTTAATATCAAATTCTTGTCAGGCCTAACAAAGGCCCCATAGTATCAAATTCTTGTCAGGCCTAACAAAGGCCCCATAGTATCCAGTTCTTGTCAGGCCTAACAAAGGCCCCATAGTATCCAGTTCTTGTCAGGCCTAACAAAGGCCCCATAGTATCCAGTTCATGTCAGGCCTAACAAAGGCCCCATAGTATACAGTTCTTGTCAGTCCTAGTAAAGGCCCCATAGTATACAGTTCTTGTCAGGCCTAGTAAAGGCCCCATAGTATACAGTTCTTGTCAGGACTAGTAAAGGCTCCATATAATCAAGTTCCTGATTATGACACTGAATTAAATAAATAAACTTTAGTATGCAATTGACTTCAGCAAATCTAAACCAATAACTTGTTAGTAACTTGCTTCCACTGCATCACAGGAAAACACTTAGTCGATTTTGATAACTCAGGTGGTACAGCAACCAGCTAGATAACTTAGATGGTACAGCAACCAGCGCTAGGAAGATTCCAGAAACAAGCCATGGTCAAGCCACACATTTTCTCTCATGTGACAACTGAAGCCTTTTATTGTCATGTCTTTTTAGGAGGAAAATGCAACATATCGTGAGAATAATGTGGTCACTGTTGTCGGCAGCATCTACTGAATATTAATGTTTTTGGCAAGCCCATAATTCCCAAAATAACTAAAAAAAAGGGCAGGATTCTTTGATCCATGGAACCCTTGTATAAGCGTAAAACAGATTCATGCAATTCTGATATGATTCAAATTTGCAATTATCCTTCACCTGCAAAATATGAGAAAATAAATTGCATGTGGAAGTTCCTTAAAGTTTACGACAATAACACATGCAATTTATTTTGAATGCTTGCTTATTAATCTTTCTTACCCTTCTTGTTTCTATTCCAGGGCTGTTCCTCTTTGATTTTATTTGTGAAGATTTCAATTTTCTTCTCCAGTGGCATGGGCACAGGTTCATCTGATGCAGGGTCAAAACTGGAGGTGTCTACATCACCTGGAGGGGGAGGGGGAGGGAGGTCATCCACACTATCTGTCATATTCAGTGGAGGTGCTACTGCTGCTGGGTAAACTGAGAAGTGAAAAGAAAGATTCAGAAAGTATTAGAGCATCTTGAAACAGTACGAATCATGAACAAACAAGTCATGCTATATCACATGATATACCATTTGATTCTATGCATCATTTCCACTTTGTCGAGGGTTGAAGGTGGCTTAGCGGTTAGCATGTTAGATTCATGACCAGAGGAGGTGCAGGTTAGAATCCTGCCCACAACAGGCTGGGGCAGCTGCCATGGTGTGTCTCTGAGAACGGCACTTTACTTCAACTGGCTGTTGCATGATATAACATTATGTATATTGATATGATATAACATTGTGTATGTTGATATGATATAACATTATGTTGATGTGCTGTAACACCAAAAAAAGTTTCTCTTTTTTAACAAAATGGGTACCATATATACTCATTCATAAGATGAATCCAACTGCAGACTGCATAGACCCAGATCTGCCATTGCATAATGCACCAGTAGATCTGGGTCTATGCAGTTTGTTGGGTGCAATCAGTAGAACAAACAACATAGACCCTGATCTGCTGGTGCATTATCCGATGGCAGATTATGATCTATGTTGTTTGCAATTGGTCCCAACTAATAAATGAGTACAGAGTGTATATATCCATACAGGCAGATCACTACTGGGAATTGCAACATAAAAAAAATCTGAGACTGTTGGAATAGCATTTCCAAACCATATGAATCAATGAAGGATACAAATCCTGTAAACATTACAATGCATTATGGAAGCATATTATTACTTCTGCCATTTATTTTAGTAAGAAAATACCATATTTCTGCATTTTTTCAGATGGCAAAAACGATTTCCATTATTTTATTTTTTTTGGGGGGGGGGCCAAAATTATACACAAATATTTCATTCAGTGTCTGAAAACTAAAAAATATAAATGAACAAAATCCAAGCCCAAGCAACCAAAACCAACATATGACAGCAAAGTAATGACATTTTTATGTATACGTTGATGAATAAAAACTGACATTACTTGCTTGGTTTTGTCTAGTTTATTTCAGTCCACAAGACATTTCAGGCATATTGAAAAACACAACTTCACAAGTGAAGCAAAAGAATCTCTTGCCATCATCTATTGCCCATGAAAATCTGCATAAATGTAACTCAGATCAGTTGCAGAGTTTGTCATTGAAAACAAACCACAAAGTGAAAATTGATATGATTCGATGAATCCAGATAGTTAAAGCAGTGTATTTTGGGTGGGAGAGTATAAGGACATTCCTAAATATTGCTAACAGAACCAATAAATTGATCTCAGTTATAAGACAAATAGCAAACCAAATTACATTCCAATACTTATAAATGCAAAACAATGTATAAAACACAAGAAATACAGATTTGTTGTGTGTCAAGTTATCTTGTATTAAAATATGTTTTTATTCAATGAAACTAGTCCTTATATATATGATGGGTACATGACCAAGTGTAGGTTTGAGTATTAATATGTGACTGGTACATGACTGAGAGCAGGTTTTAGTATTAATATATGATTGGTACATGACTGAGTGCAGTTTTTAGTATTAATATATGATTGGTACATGACTGAGTGCAGGTTTTAGTATTAATATGTGACTGGCACATAACCGAGTGCAGGTTTTAGTATTAATATATGATTGGTACATGACTGAGTGCAGGTTTTAGTATTAATATGTGACTGGTACATAACCGAGTGCAGGTTTTAGTATTATCCACTGAAACTTGTTCCTTTATATGTGACTGGTACATAACCGAGTGCAGGCTTTAGTATTAATATGTGACTGGTACATGACCATGTGCAGGTTATAGTATTAATATGTGACTGGTACATAACTGAATGCAGGTTTTAGTATTAATACATGACTCATACATGACTGAGTGCAGGTTTAAGTATTAATACATGACTGGTACATGACCAAGTGCAGGTGTTGGTATTATCAACCGAAACAAGTTCCTATATATATGTGACTGGTACATGAATGAGTGCAGATTTTAGTATTAATACATGACTACTACATGACCAAGTGCAGGTTGAAGTATTAATATACGACTGGTACATGACTGAGTGGAGGTTTTAGAATTAATACATGACTGGTACATGACCAAGTGCAGGTTTTAGTATTAACATGTGACTGGCACATGACAGAGTGCAGGTTTTAGTATTAACATGTGACTGGTACATGACTGAGTGCATGTTTTAGTATTAACATGTGACTGGTACATGACCAAGTGCTGGTTTTAGTATTAATACATGACTGGTACATGACCGAGTGCAGGTTTTAGTATTAATACATGACTGGTACATGACCAAGTGAAGGTTTGAGTATTAATATGTGACTCCAACATGACAGAGTGCAGGTTTTATTATTAATATGTGACTGGTACATGACTGGAATGGTACATGACTGAGTGCAGGTTTTAGTATTAATATGTGACTGGTACATGACAGAGTGCATGTTTTAGTATTAATATGTGACTGGTACATGAGGGAGTGGAGGTTTTAGTATTAATATGTGACTGGTACATGAGGGAGTGCAGGTTTTAGTATTAATATGTGACAGGTTCATGATCAAGTGCAGATTTTAGTATTATCTACAGTGGAAGTATTAAACAAAATTTTCAAGATGAAAGTTTTTGACATCAGCGGTGTAATAAATGGTGGCATGGTCTTGTTATATTTTCATGATTTAGATTTTGTTCTCTACAGGTGACAAATATAGTTTTAAACAAATGTTTTTCATTGAATCAGTGTAAGCAATCCAATAAATACTGAAATGTGCTTCTCCCAATTTTTTGAAAATTTTAATTATGCATGTCATTTGTCAAGGCTTTTTCCAATGATAAGCAAACTGTTCCAACACTTTCATACAGCAGGATTAGTCTGTCTCTCTTGTCTCATCATTGTAGAACTACAACTGTGTCTAAAAACAACAGTCCATAAATACAAAATGTTTAAGATAATATCTGAAAATTACAAGGCATGAAAATTTAAATTATTTTGGCAAAACAATTTCCATAAACAAATTGTCCTAAGACATAGAAAAAATATGGTAGGTACTAACATCCATACAGGGTGTGACCAAACATGCAATAGAAACTGAAAACTTAAATTGAAAAGATCATGCAACAGTGCAGATTGTGTTATGTATACTGAATTTATAATATATGAACATGATCGTAAGTTGTTCTTTAGTCAGATTATGTTCATTTTGTAAACAACATGTTTTCATAACATTTGAGTTCCAAGCCAGTTTTGTCAGCAGCTGGACTGTTATTTCCATATCTTGTTGTAACAAAAGTCAGGTACACAAAGTAATTTTCCATAAGAATTACTCATATTGTGATGTGACATAGGTCATGTACGCATATGTATTTATATACAGATTTTGGTAAACAAATTCATTCCTATTCTAGAATTTCGATTCTAAAAGATCAGTCTGTAAGGAATCTATTTTAGCTGTGTTGTTGAAATCAGATATAATTTGAGAGGAATTATTTATTTAAAATATTCATTGGAAATACTAAAGTACTCATAGATATTAGGACTTTTTGGGATTTATGTGAATTCGTTCAAAATATTCCAGATTACATCATTGTGGAACATCAGGGCATTCAAAACTTGTGGTACATCAGGGCATTCATGACTTGTGGTACATCAAGACATTCAAGGCTATTGGAATTCATTCACAACATTATATATTTTTGGACTTAGGATTATTTGGACTTTAATTCATGTTGTTGTAAGTGTCTTTTGAATTTTCAATTTAATTGTCTAGATATAAATTGCTTGTTGATTTTACTTGATTTTGTTGGTTTCACTTCCTTTCTGTTACATATTTTTAGGCCATAGAGTTGTAACAATTGAAAGAATAAATCAGGAAGAGAACAAATGCAACATGAAACAATATAATTCTGTCTGATGTTTCCCTTTGTAAGACAATAGGTCCATATCCATAGCAGTTAGCAGCAATTTCCTGAGAGTGATATAATGTATAGCATGAAAAGCCAATCACCAACTTTTACACCATATTAGCAATTTTTACAAAACAATGCTTTATCCAACAAGCCCCCCACCCCCAACCCCAAATGAACACAGCAAGTCATCTGGGCTTATCAAGGGAAATACCATATGTATCTGCTGATAACATTTTTTATGCATATGGCAATAGTTTCTAAGACAGAATAATATGCGAAAGTACTGTCTATACTTGCTTATAGGTCTGATCCAACTGTGCACAGACATTGCATAATGTGCCAGCAGATCAGGGTCTATGTTGTGTGCAATTGGACATGACTTACATGCATGTATATATGGTACATGCAAAGGTACTGCAGCTCCAATAGGAAAATATTGCAGCAATGCACCACCTAAAAAATATGACTCCTTTCTCTGTTTCCCTTTGTGAGAAAAAAAGTACATATGCATAGCAAGCTTGGAGGAATGGACCGTTATGTGAAACTTCGGTGAAGTGGTGAATCAGTGTTAACAAGTTAACCATGTGTTCACATAACTTTTTAATTTGAGTGCATGCTCAAATTCAAGTGCTGTGTTTATCAAATTTCATGAATTTAAGGACACTGAGTGAATCTTCAAAAGACAAATCATTTTTTTTACCAAACATTCTGATGCTGATTACTTCGTGTGACTTAAAGTGCAACCGTTGACACTGTCAATGATTACATCCTCAATGTCAATGATTGCAACCTCTGACACTGTGAATTATAATATTCTCAGACACTGTCAATGACTTCATCCTCAGACACTGTCAATGATTACATCCTCAGACCCTGTCCATGATTACATCCTCAGACACTGTCCATGATTGCAACCTCTCACTGCCAATGATTAAGATGAGAATCAGAAGAAATTAAAATATAGCTTTCTTTAAACAATGTCCAAACACTTGTAGCAGTCTTAGTATCTTTTTATTTTAAGTGTTTTTCTTACACATTTGTAAGTTAAAAGGGTATACAACTAAACTGCATCTGATCTGTCATTTACTTAAAATGTGGTATTTATTATTTTGTGATTTAATTTTTTACATAACTTAATTTCTTTACAATTTACTTATTACTCGATATACAATAATGCATATAAAATAAATATGAATCATATTTTATTAATTTGGATTAATTATATTGGATCTTGTCTTTGTCTATTTAGATGGGCAATAGAATCTTCTTGTCCAGTCACAGTGATGTATTTTTTTTTGTTTCTTCTAATGCACCAAGAGTATGGTGAACAGTACATTATAAGCCCACCACGTATTTAATAGTCCTTGATGTAGGCACTTGTAGGACATGATTGACTCTGGAGATTATTGACCAATACATCTCAATGACCTGGACCTTAGTCAAGGTATGTGGTCTTGAACTAAACTTACTGTAGAGAAAGCATTATCTTCTTATTAGACTTACCATGACCTTGGCTTTTGACCTTTAGAACCAAAATCTATAAGTTTCTTTCTTACCCTAAGTACAAGCAATCCACAAAGTTTAGTCAAGGAACTTAGTAAAAAAAAACAATATTGTGCAAAACCCATTTCTCTTTGAGTAAAACTGACCTTGACTTTTGACCTTCTGACTCCAAAATCAATCGGCATATTCCTGACCATAAGTGCAAGCCCTTCACAAACTTTTGTAAGGTACATGGTGTAGAACCATTTTTCTCACATTCCTTATCAGTATATATTGAGATTTTCAAGTTGGGATGCCAGTGCAGAGAATTTGTATTCCACCTCACAGGTGACTTTTATCCTGACAGTTGTATTTAATGTTGTGTGTGTAAAAGGTGATGATATATCAAGATACTAAGCCAAACGGTTAGTTTTGTTTGGAAGTATATTAAATGGTTCAAAGAAAACAGGTCATGGCTTTACAAATCCACTTGTCTGGTGATGTCAAGATCAGTCTTGCATTTTCTCACACACGATCTAATGTAAATATGTACTATTTAAAGCAGGTTTTGACAAACAGGGAATAAATATTTATATTTTAACTTATCGGTTACATGTTAATCATAATATTTTTACATATACAGGATTTGCAGACTTTCAAGTCCCAACCTAGCCACAGGCAGTTTGTGAGGTCAAAAATGTGCTGAGCTTACAGACCTAAAAATCAGCTTTTCGAAGAACATTTTGATGCATGTCACCGATATCAAGGTGACTAGGTGATAATTGTTAATAATACAACTTGTGAGACTTTTTGACAGGTGTGTTTGGAAATAAATGGCACTCATCTCTAACAATTAGCCACATGGATTTCTTTAAAAGCGCAATCGATGTCCCGAAAATCTAGCACCCACGAGCATTGATTATCATCGAATTATTTATGTGATAATAACTACAAGACTGGCAGATACTTAACATACTGTTTGGCATATAATTAAATGGGTAAAAAAAATTGTTTTCGAATCGTTCTCAAAAGCCTGCTTGTCCAAGATTGTTTGATGCATGTCACTAATTTCAAGATGACTAGGTGATAATTGTTAAGTAGATGGATACAAATAAATGTTCTTAATTCATTCAGTTGTGAGTATAAATAAATCATAACAAAAAGTCGTTTTCATTATTGCTGATGTAGTTGAAGAGATGAGTCTGTTGGCATATCTATGCCAAAAATGGAACTTGACAAAGTTTCCACAAAGAAATCTAATGAACATGTTTCCAAGAAATAAGCCAGTATGATGCTACAAAACATGCATTGGCAGGTATGGCATGTGTCTAGTTTTACAAAGTTATTGCTTAGTCTGGTTACTGTTTCACTCAAACATTTTGCATTAAGGCTATCCAGGTCCTTAAATATCCATTTTTAATAATGTCAGTGACAGATGGAATATAGGTCATAGTGAACTACATTTAATGGAGGTGCCATTCAGAAATGTGAATTTCCAATACAGGCATCATATGTGTCACATCTATAATTTGACACATTTTTTTGTTGCGGATACTAATAATAATAGGTCTCAGCCTCAGCTAACAAAACTGTGTTACGAATCTATCAACCGTCATGCCATGACCTAAGTGATACCTGCTGATATATTGTTGAAACAAGTGTATTACATGTAAATGTTCTTACCTCTAACATTTGAATGTAGCATCCCAAAAACTGCAGTAATAAAGGAACTAGTCCATACTTACTATGATTAGTACACCAGAAAATGTCTCTAGTATTCTATATTATGAAGCTTATAAACTTTGTAAAATGTAATTGCTTAAGGGAAAGTACCTCTTACTACATTTCCTGTTTGAATTCTGGTTGCAATTACTTTTATTGTCTTTCAAAAATGACTGTTCTCTGCCTCTATAGTTATTAAGTGCCCTAGTTACAAGAATTATTTACAGAGAGTGCTCTTGTACTACCAAATGTCAAGTGTAATTACCACATAGTTGCTTATGCGTTGACACATATAATGAAAAAGATTAAAAATAAACATATAGTCCCAGTTTACATAAATCATGCTCCCTAAGGCAATTAAGTAGGCCATGATTGTGTGTTTTCTTGGGCAACTGTAAAAGTTCTGAAAATTTTGTTATAACTTTTGTTTCCTTGAACCTGTCAATAAATTTAATGCCAACTGATAGACAAAATAACACACTACCAAACCACCCATCTGCACACTGGTACCCGAGGTATCCACCTACTCCATGACAACACACTGGCGAATAAAACGTCCATCATGACAGATTTCCTGAAGGATCACAGCATCCAAACTTTGACACATCCTCCATACAGCCTTGATTTAGCTCCAAATGGTTTTTGCCTGAATCCCATTATCAAGGATTTGCTGAGAGGCAGACAATTTGAAAGCTGCCATGCAGTTGGAAGTGCAGAGAGAGCACATTTTATGTAATTTCTATCAGCTTCATAAAGATCGTATTAATTTGGATGGGAGTACGTCATGGAGATGCATAAAAAAAAAACTGCAAAGGTCGGCTGAAATTGGATGCAACAGATGCAGTAACTGTTGTTTCAGAGCATAATCATATAATAATATTTCTGCATATTGAGATATTAATGAATAGATGATGTTATTTGTTCTTTAACACCTTATTTCTTCATATTGAGATATTAATTAATAAATTATGCTTAATGATCTTTAATGCTGGATTTGTTAGTTTTTCGTTACTAGAGACACAAAATGGTAATTGTTGTACGCTTTCGTCTTTGCGCGATTTTGTCGGCGTGCTTTGTCCTGCGCGGTTTTGTCCTTGCACGCTTTTGTCGGCACACTTTTGTCCTGCGCGCTTTTGTCGGGGTGCCAATAATTGGATAATCAGACTGAAAAAGTGTGTAGGGGTGCATGGAGAGTACTTTGAGTGAAGGCACTGATGTGCTGTACACTAATAAAAAACATTGTTGTACAGCGCACTAATAGTCAGAACTTTTTAAATACCGCTCATAACATGTTCAGTGCTCGAATACTTTCCAGGGCAATTTAACATGTTCAAGCTCCAATGCTTTCCAGGGCAATTTAACATGTTCAGTGTTTCAATACTTTACAGCGTAATTTGGAATATTCAGTGCTCCAATGCTTTCCAGGGCAATTTAACATGTTCAGTGTTTCAATACTTTACAGCGTAATTTGGAATATTCAGTGCTCCAATTCTTTCCAGGGCAATTTAACATGTTCAGTGTTTCAATACTTTACAGCGTAATTTGGAATATTCAGTGCTCCAATTCTTTCCAGGGCAATTTAACATGTTCAGTGTTTCAATACTTTACAGCGTAATTTGGAATATTCAGTGCTCCAATGCTTTCCAGGGCAATTTAACATGTTCAGTGTTTCAATACTTTACAGCGTAATTTGGAATATTCAGTGCTCCAATTCTTTCCAGGGCAATTTAACATGTTCAGTGTTTCAATACTTTACAGCGTAATTTGGAATATTCAGTGCTCCAATGCTTTCCAGGGCAATTTAACATGTTCAGTGTTTCAATACTTTACAGCGTAATTTGGAATATTCAGTGCTCCAATTCTTTCCAGGGCAATTTAACATGTTCAGTGTTTCAATACTTTACAGCGTAATTTGGAATATTCAGTGCTCCAATGCTTTCCAGGGCAATTTAACATGTTCAGTGCTCCAATATTTTCAAGGGAAATTTAGAATGTTCAGTGCTCCAATACTTTCCAGGGCAATTTAACATGTTCAGTCCTCCAATATTTTCAAAGGAATTTTGAATGTTCAGTGCTCCAATACTTTCTAGGGCAATTTAACATGTTCAGTGCTCCAATACTTCAGCTGATTCATATATGTGTACCATACCGAAAAAACCCCAACCCAACAGTAAAAGCCAAATCCACAAACCTGCTCTCCATGACAGGTACAACAGGTTTCCCCCCAGGAGATTCTGAAGATGAAGGGGTACATGTGAAACAATGTTTCAAGTTGTCATGATACAAATCACGGTATAAGAGCATAAATATTCACGTCTATGACCAGTATAGTTAAACACTATCCTTGCTGGTAGTATCATGTACATGAATTGTTAGTGTTCTGTTGGTTATCGTGTCACTTGGATATCGTACTTTTGTGAAGTGATAAACTTTGATAATTTCACAAATATGGGGAAAAGGAAATAATGCTTTCAATGAGTATGAATTCTTGAGATTGAACCAGATGACACTAGGCAGTGACATTTATAGGATACTGTGACTCACAACTGTGTGGACTATATTTCCATTTCATTCTTACACAGTGATGAAATCTGAGTGCATTTGATGTGCCGATTTTCATGATCAATAATTATATAGCAGCAGGTAGTGAGGGATTACTAACATGGGGACTAAAAACTCCAGACAGCTGCTAGATACCGGTATCACTCATTTCCTTTTGATTTGTAAATGAGGTTTCCAGTGGTTTGGTTGAGCAGCATGATCACAGACACAACAGGTGCAAACATGGGCACTCAGGCTAGAAACCTAGCTGTGTTTACCTAGGTGACAGATTGAAGTTAGCTGTAATATTGTTTTGTTGGAAACCAATTTGTATTTTCTATCTTTAATATTTTAAATTATGATTTAAATATTTTGCTAATGTCAATACTAAATGAAACCTCAACTCCTCCCCTATATCCTGATATGGATTTTGTAATTTTATGATTGATAGTGATAAGATCTCTTGTTGCTACTCTTACATTAATTTTGATTTTCAATTTTAATGCAATAAAATGGGTAAATGAAATAAATTATTGAGGTAAAAAAAAATGAATAGCAATGCATTTCTAAATGTACCATACAGAGAGTATATAAATGTCAATTTTATTTCTGTATCTTGCATTTTCTAAAGCCGTTTACAAAAAGCCATGTTGCAGATTTTCTATGCCAATTCAAAGTTCATCTTTCACCTTCCTTTTGTCCAAAATTGTTGCTTAAATGTACAAGTAAATTACATTAATGCACTTTCACATCATTTGCCAATAAAATACCTTTATTTCTTATGTTAATGATGAAATATAACAGTGTGGTTTTATAAAATATGTACCATGAATGAGCTTCTCTGACCCACTCAGCAAATCCACATTATGATTTTACAGTACACTTGGAACCTTATTTGCATAACAGGGAATGGGTGATATTTGGTAGGCTGGGTAGGGTATTTCCAATCCCTTTTATGGTGGGCTGGTTAGAGTGTTTCCAATCCCCTGTATGGTGGGCTGGGTAGGGTGTTTCCAATCCATGTATGGTGGACTGGGTAGGGTGTTTCTAATCCCCCTGTATGGTGGGCCTGGTAGGGTGTTTCCAATCCCTGTATGGTGGGCAGGGTAGGGTGTTCCTAATTACCCTGTATAGTGGGCCGGGTAGGGTGTTTCCAATCCCCTGTATAGTGGGCCAGGTAGGGTGTTTCCAATCCCTGTATGGTGGACTGGGTAGGGTGTTTCTAATCCCCCTGTATGGTTGGCTTGGTAGGGTGTTTCCAATCCCTGTATGGTTAGCTGGGTAGGGTGTTTCCAATCCCTGTATGGTGGGCTGGGTAGGGTGTTTCCAATCCCTGTATGGTGGGCCAGGTAGGGTGTTTCCAATCCCTGTATGGTGGACTGGGTAGGGTGTTTCTAATCCCCCTGTATGGTGGGCTTGGTAGGGTGTCTCTAATCCCCATATGGTGGGCTGGGTAGGGTGTTCCTAATCACCCTGTATGGTGGGCTGAGTAGGGTGTTTCCAAGCCCCTGTATGGTGGGCTGGGTAGGGTATTTCCAATCCCCTGTATGGTGGGCCAGGTAGGGTGTTTCTAATCCCTATATGGTGGACTGGGTAGTGTGTGTCTAATCCGTCTGTATGGTGGGCTTTTTAGGGTGTTTCCAATCCCTGTATGGTGGGCTGGGTAGGGTGTTCCTAATCCCCCTGTATGTTGGGCTGGGTAGGGTATTTCCAATTCCCTGTATGGTGGGCTGGGTAGGATGTTTCCAATCCCCTGTATAGCAGGCCAGGTAGGGTGTTTCCAATCCCTGTAAGGTGGACTGGGTAGGGTGTTTCTAATCCCCCTGTATGGTGGGCTTGGTAGGGTGTTTCCAATCCCTGTATGGTGGGCTGGGTAGGGTGTTTCCAATCCCTGTATGGTGGACTGGGTAGGGTGTTTCTAATCCCCCTGTATGGTGGGATGGGTAGGGTGTTTCCAATCCCCTGTATGGTGGGCTGAGTAGGGTTTTTCCAATTCCATGTATGGTGGGCTAGGTAGGGTGTTTCCTATCACTTGTATGTTAGTTCTCAGGTTTATGGATATGTTCTATTCTGCTTTAAACAATTTTTTAATAATGACAAGATTTATAAGTCAACAGGAAGGTATAATGAATGTAAAGATCCAAAGAAAGAAAGATAAAAAATATTTAAAAAAAACAAGTACATGGTTTTAGATGAATTTTGTAAAATGGGACACAAATATTTGTTTTCTTACAGATGAGAAATTAGCACAGACAAGTCTATAGAGATCAATAGAAATGTTATCTTAAAGCTATCTATAAAAAGTTGGAGAGTACATGTGAGGGTGCTAATATGCTTTGGAATCTTGTTAAATCACTGTGAAATAGGTAATATAATGGAAATACCTACCTCGGACTGGTTTGAATACTTTAAAAGTATTTGTAATCCATCTAGACAAGAACTTTAACCTGATTTAGTGGAATTTATTCGCAATTCAGTATCTAGCCATGATGAAAATTTGTGTTACATTTGCAAGGAGTATATTAATCAAATTCACAACTCAGAGATTAAAGAGGCTGAGGTTTTTGGAGCACTAACTATACTTGATGTAGACAATCTCCAGGTGTGGATGGAGTACCAATTTTGAGATTAGGCTGAGGCTTTTGGAGCACTAACTATACTTGATGTAGACAATCTCCAGGTGTGGATGGAGTACCAATTCTGAGATTAGGCTGAGGTTTTTGGAGCACTAACTATACTTGATGTAGACAATCTCCAGGTGTGGATGGAGTACCAATTCTGAGATTAGGCTGAGGCTTTTGGAGCACTAACTATACTTGATGTAGACAAATCTCCAGGTGTGGATGGAGTACCAATTCTGAGATTAGGCTGAGGTTTTTGGAGCACTAACTATACTTGATGTAGACAAATCTCCAGGTGTGGATGGAGTACCAATTCTGAGATTAGGCTGAGGTTTTTGGAGCACTAACTATACTTGATGTAGACAAATCTCCAGGTGTGGATGGAGTACCAATTCTGAGATTAGGCTGAGGTTTTTGGAGCACTAACTATACTTGATGTAGACAAATCTCCAGGTGTGGATGGAGTACCAATTCTGAGATTAGGCTGAGGTTTTTGGAGCACTAACTATACTTGATGTAGACAAATCTCCAGGTGTGGATGGAGTACCAATTCTGATATTAAATAGGCTGAGGCTTTTGGAGCACTAACTTTACTTGTTGAAGGCAAATCTCCAGGTGTGGATGGAGTACCAATTCTGAGATTAAAGAGGCTGTGGCTTTTGGAGCACTAACTTTACTTGTTGAAGGCAAATCTCCAGGTGTGGATGGAGTACCAATTCTGAGATTAGGCTGAGGCTTTTGGAGCACTAACTTTACTTGTTGAAGGCAAATCTCCAGGTGTGGATGGAGTACCAATTCTGAGATTAGGCTGAGGCTTTTGGAGCACTAACTTTACTTGATGTAGGCAAATCTCCAGGTGTGGTTGGAGTACTAATTCTGCGATTAGGCTGAGGTTTTGGGAGCACTAACTATACTTGATGTAGACAATCTCCAGGTGTGGATGGAGTATCAATTCTGAGATTAGGCTGAGGCTTTTGGAGCACTAACTTTACTTGATGTAGGCAAATCTCCAGGTGTGGTTGGAGTACTAATTCTGTGATTAAATAGGCCGAGGCTTTTGGAGCACAACTTTACTTGATGAAGGCAAATCTCCAGGTGTGGATGGAGTACCAATTCTGAGATTAAAGAGGCTGTGGCTTTTGGAGCACTAACTTTACTTGATGTAGACACATCTCCAAGTGAGGATGGAGAACCAAATGAATGATTCAGATGCAGAAATTATTTAATAATACCTTAATTACTCCTCTTTTTAATGTTATGTTCTTCAATCGTGCATTCCCAGAATAACGGCAAAAAGCTACAGTAACACCTCTACATAAGCAATCTATTTTGTTTGATGTAAACAACTATTATGGAATAATATTATTTGATACCTGCAGGAAAATGTTCGCAGCAGTTTTAAATGAAAAACTGAAATCATGGCCTAATTATTTTAGTACAATACCAGAAGCATGAACTGGGTTTATAGCAAGTTATTCAACTACAGAAAATACTTTTCATACTACTGTCATGGGTAAAAAATACTTTTCATACTACTGTCATGGGTTAAATATACTTTTCATACTACTGTCATGGGTTAAAAATATTTACTGAAAACAAGAGGGAGGTGTTTTTTGTCTATATGTAGATTTTAGAAAGGCATCTGACTCAGTTGACTGTGAAAAACTCTGGTATGCCTTATTACAAATTGGTATTCACAGAAAGATACTATGTTGAGAGTGAAAAACTCTGGTATGCTTTATTACAAAATGGTATTCATTTATGAAAGATAGTATGTTGACAATGAAAAACTCTGTTACACCTTATTACAAACTGGTATTCACAGAAAGATACTATGTTGACAGTGAAAAACTCTGGTATGCTTTATTACAAAATGGTATTCATTTATGAAAGATAGTATGTTGACAATGAAAAACTCTGTTACACCTTATTACAAACTGGTATTCACAGATAGATACTATGTTGACAGTGAAAAACTCTGGTATGCCTTATTACAAATTGGTATTCATATACAAAGAGAATGAGAGAGAGAGAGAGAGAGAGAGAGAGAGAGAGAGAGAGAGAGAGAGAGAGAGAGAGAGAGAGAGAGATTTGAGTGAGAATGAAAACAATTGTATTTTTATTGCATATTACATGTATATTGACTATGTGTGTTCATATGTATGGGAGAGAGTCCATGTGGAGGAGGGGGGAGAGAAAGGAAAGAAAATGAATATATTGTTGTATATGCATGCCTCTGTTATAGGAGCTCTGGGCAGTGACTTGTACATCAAATAAATCCCTGCTTTGGGCAGGACTTGTACATGAAATAAATCCCTGCTTTGGGCAGTGACTTGTACATGAAATAAATCCCTGCTTTGGGCAGGACTTGTACATAAAATAAATCCCTGCTTTGGGCAGGACTTGTACATGAAATAAATCCCTGCTTTGGGCAGTGACTTGTACATGAAATAAATCCCTGCTTTGGGCAGTGACTTGTACATGAAATAAATCCCTGCTCTGGGTCAGTGTTTGCCACTATTACATAAACTTGGATTCCAATATTAGATGCATCAAATATTGGTCAAATTTGTTATGTATGCCAAATCAGATATCTGAGAAAATGTTATTTGATGTAGAAACTTAGATAATGCAAATATAATTACTTGGTAACTTGAAGAAAACACTTCATTTGTAGATATGAATTTTCTGTTGTATGGTTATTCCAAGATAATGGTGATAATGAAATGTTTATTGTGCAACTCAAACTGTTGTATGCTTATTCCAAGATAATGGTGATAATGAAATGTTGATTGTGCAACTCAGACTGTTGTATGGTTATTTCAAGATAATGGTGATAATGAAATGTTGATTGTGCAACTCAAACTGTTGTATGGTTATTCCAAGATAATGGTGATAATGAAATGTTTATTGTGCAACTCAAACTGTTGTATGGTTATTCCAAGATAATGGTGATAATGAAATGTTTATTGTGCAACTCAAACTGTTGTATGGTTATTCCAAGATAATGGTGATAATGAAATGTTGATTGTGCAACTCAAACTGTTGTATGGTTATCCCAAGATAATGGTGATAATGAAATGTTTATTGTGCAATTCAAACTGTTGTATGGTTATCCCAAGATAATGGTGATAATGAAATGTTGATTGTGCAATTCAACTGTTGTATGCTTAGTCCAAGATAATGGTGATAATGAAATGTTTATTGTGCAATTCAAACTGTTGTATGGTTATCCCAAGATAATGGTGATAATGAAATGTTGATTGTGCAATTCAACTGTTGTATGGTTATCCCAAGATAATGGTGATAATGAAATGTTGATTGTGCAATTCAACTGTTGTATGCTTATTCCAAGATAATGGTGATAATGAAATGTTTATTGTGCAATTCAAACTGTTGTATGGTTATCCCAAGATAATGGTGATAATAAAATGTTTATTGTGCAATTCAACTGTTGTATGCTTATTCCAAGATAATGGTGATAATGAAATGTTGATTGTGCAATTCAACTGTTGTATGGTTATTCCAAGATAATGGTGATAATGAAATGTTGATTGTGCAACTCAAACTGTTGTATGGTTATAACAAGATAATGGTGATAATGAAATGTTGATTGTGCAACTCGGACTAAGAATAATAACACTGGTCTACAGCCAAAATGCTTCTGTAATAAATATTGTCCAACTTTACTAATTCTGGGTCACTGAGAACGAAAATGATGCTGAAAATTGTTGATTGGCTCTAGTTTTTAAGATATTATACTGGGTCAGTATATACGACCACTGACTTGGGAATGGCGGATGGTAAGTGAGTTATAAAGAGAAGGGATCTCAATTTAAACCAAAAATGACTAAAATACATCTTTGACTGGATCTATGAATAAATCTATGACTGGATTTGGATAGTACTTGCTTTTTAGGCAAAACAATGAGTGATGCAATCTTAAGCTGGTATTGCATCATACATGATAAGAATTGCATCATGTTATTCCTAGAAGTCATTGATGATGCAATAGTATCTAAGCTTACATCACTCTGCTGAAGAAATCGCCCTATATCAGCTCTACAAATCATACAGTGTTATTGCTCTCTTATTTGTCAGTGTTTGATTTTGAAAAGGGACACATTTCTGTTTAGCCAAAGTGAGCAGAGATGCCTCGGACTTGTGTGAACAATGCAGATAACTTCTGCTATGTTTGTGGTGAAGTGACTTTTGCATCACAAAAGTGCAGTATAACCACTATGGTTAAGAAAGCCTATCACCTTTATTTTGGCTACAAAATTGTAGATCAGGACAAGATGTGGCCCCACACATATGCTGCAACACTTGTGCAACAAATCTTTGCCAGTTGTTGAACAGGAAAAGGAAATCTATGCCTTTTGCAGTGCCAATGATTTGGAGAGAGCCAACAGATCATATCAGCAATTGTTACTTCTGCATGGTGCCTCCAGTTGGGAAAGGTGTGTCAAAGAAGACAAAGTGGACTGTGCATTATCCAAACATTCTGTCAGCTATATGCCCAGTACCCCACGGAGAAGGACTGCCGGTTCCTGATGCAACAGAATCATTCTCACTTGAGTCAGATGAGGAAGAGGAAGAGGATGAAATTTCTACTCCTGAACCATCAATGTCACATGACCCATATTTTCTCCCATCCTCCTCCTCTGAACCACACCTCATAACACAAGGTGAACTGAATGACCTTGTCAGGGATTTGGAACTACCCAAGAGTAAGGCAGAGCTGTTGGGCTTCAGACTACAGCAATGGAATCTCCTGGCAGGTGATGTTACAGTTTCCATGTTCCGTGACCATCAAAAGGATCTTGTCCCATCCTTCTTCATGGAAGGTGATCTTGTAGCCTGCAACAACATGGATGGTGTGATGGCAGCCCTCAACATTGTTCATGATCCAGATGAGTGGAGATTGTTCATTGATTCATCGAAGACGAGTCTTAAAGCTGTTTTGCTGCATAATGGCAGTGTTTTGCCATCAATTCCAGTTGGTCATGCGGTCCATATGAAGGAAACCTATGAAAACATGAAACAACTTTTGAGGTGCGTAAACTATGACCAACATCAGTGGCAGCTTTGTGGCGATTTCAAGGTTCTTGCTCTCTTGCTTAGTCTGCAGACTGGATACACAAAGTACTGCTGTTTTCTCTGCGAATGGGATAGTCGTGCGAGAGATTCCCACTACATCAAGAGAGATTGGCCACTCCGACAGTCATTGGAGCCTGGAATGAAAAGTGTTCAGCATCCACCACTTGTTGAATCAAGGAAGATTTTGTTACCACCCTTGCACATCAAGTTGGGTCTGATGAAGAACTTTGTCAAGGCCATGGACAATACACAAGCAGCTTTCAAGTACCTCCGTGGAAAATTTCCAAGGTTAAGTGAAGCTAAGATAAAGGAAGGTGTCTTTGTTGGTCCTCAGATTCGTGAACTTCTTCGAGATGATGCATTTCACTGTGCACTGCGTGGCAAGGAAAAGACAGCATGGAAAGCCTTTCAGTTAGTGGCAACAAATTTTCTCGGAAACAACAAGGCAGACAACTACAGGGAGTTGGTGGAAAACCTCCTCAGGGCATACAAAAGCCTTGGTTGCAACATGTCACTAAAGATACATTTTTTGTACTCTCATCTAGATTTTTTCCACCGAACTGCGGAACAGTGAGTGATGAGCATGGTGAGCGATTTCACCAAGACATTGCAACAATGGAGAAACACTATTAGGGCAAATGGAGCCCATCAATGCTTGCAGACTATTGCTGGACAGTGACAAGAGATGCTCCATTTAATAAATACAAGAGACAAGCCAAGATGCGCCAAGTAGATATTGAATAAGGACTAAACTATGTACTTATATATACATAATAGTTTTTTCACCTTTGTTTCAATATATTTTTTATTTATATAACCCTTTTGATGCTTTTTAAAGTGTTACATAAACAGGACAGGTGAAATATTATCATGTAAAGCAACCATAAACACATGAAAAGACCTAGGTTTACAATTTATGCTTAAAACTCTACTATGTATACAATATACATAGACATCAAATGTAAAAACTTAAATATTTTGAAAACTGTAGCCAATCGTTATTTTAATTGTCATATTTGAATTCAGCACATCAAAATCCCTAATAAATAGCACATTTTATCTCTGAAGCAGACGACTTTGAAAAAATTTTAGACCAGTGTAATATATAGTGTAATCCAATTTACAGCATTGGTAATATGAACTAAATCAGATGATTCCATTGGAAAATGGTGGAAATTATAAATAGAATGTAAAAAATATCTTACTTTTATTTGTAATCTCGTGATAAAAAGATTAGGCCCGATGTGCCCTCCTGCATGTAATACGAAGTAACTAATGGAGGCATCCTTTTTATTCTGAATATTACTTGGTATTGTAAGGATTTTACCTGTTTTTGCCTTTATCTTTCTTTTCTATGTCTCTTTTGGGAATACCTAAATTTACTCTGCACTTTGTAGCCTGGCTTGTGCTGATGTGCTGTTAAACCCTATACATGTACGTACATACATACATATATTTTAACCAGACTGGACAATCAACATTTCATTGTGTTAACTCATTAACCCCTGGTGCCACGTTTACACATCATGAGGTTGTACCCTACTTCAAAGCTCTGTAACGTCAACATCATTTAAGATACATTAAAGTGGATTATACTGTAGGAAAGTAGACAGATGTAGCTCTACAATGATACCAAATACATGTAATGTCGACTTTCTACTTGCATTAAAAAATACAGTGGAAAAAACATAATTTTTGGAACCGGAGTTTGTGTCCGGATTTTTAACTTTTTGGCGTTAGATCTAAAGCAGACTGGTCCGGACTGCACATGGACAGATGAACCTTTGCAAAAAGTAGGATAAGTTTGAGATTTGGAGTAAAAAGGGGCCAGGACACAAAAATTGGGGGTCCAATAAGAAACAAACAAAAAAAAAGAAGTCCAACTTTTACTCTTCTGCACATGCACAAACATAATAGCCAATCCAAAATAATGTTTTTGATACACCTAAGCATCCAGCTAAACAAAAAACTCTCTTAAGCAGATGTGTTGGCTGCATTCAGAAGTAACCCCAAAAATGCATTTCCTACCTCCATTTCAGGTGAAAATGAAAAGAATCTCCAGGGGTTAATGACTTAATCAGAAACACAATGTAAACTGTTGACTTTATCATGTTCATTCCAATCAAAACATTTGGCTACTTGCCTCTGCCAGTGCACATACCTGCAACCATGCATATCAATAGTGACAAATACCTGATAAAATCAATACTATGTGTACCAAGCAGGTAATAGTAATCTTGTTAATCAAGGGAAAATACTGATTAAATGGTTGTTTTGACAAGTTGTATATATAACTTAATGGCCTGGGTAGAACACTGTACAATCATGCTTACAGGATTGCTGTATAGAACTTACTGGCCAGGGGAGAACACTGTACAATCATGTTTACAGGATTGCTGTATAGAACTTACTGGCCTTGGGAGAACACTGAACAATCATGCTTACAGGATTGCTGTATAGAACTTACTGGCCAGGGGAGAACACTGTACAATCATGCTTACAGGATTGCTGTATAGAACTTACTGGCCAGGGGAGAACACTGTACAATCATGCTTACAGGATTGCTGTACACAACTTATTGGCCTGTGAGAACACTGTACAATCATGCTTACAGGATTGCGGTATAGAACTTACTGGCCTTGGGAGAACACTAAACAATCATATTCACAGGGTTGCTGCATACAACCTACTAGCCTGAGGAAAACACTATACAATTATGCCTACAGGGTTGCTGTATACAATTTACTGGCCTAAGGAGAACACCATACAATGATGCTTACAGGGTTGCATTTTGTCTTCCATAGGAAACATGGTCATGCAAGAATAGCTATCATACAGGTTTATTCCATCTTTGCATGTTATGCAAATTGTTTTCCAGTTTTCAATATTCTTCTTATCAGAAAAATTTATTTCAAAAATATGCATAGGTAATAGTATTTGTTTTCAGTCACATATAAACACTAAATAATTGAATTATAAAGATTTACTTGTAATGTTTATCTTTTATGTTTTACACAGTACAGGTGTAGTCCCATCATTATTGTTCTGTATTTGTTCTAAATTTCAATTCTTCTTTCCTTCCATAGTTTATCTTGTAGAGTGCCCCCTGCAGGCTCAAGATCAAAGAATTGTCCTGATGCACCTTCCTGCATGTTGTTAAAGGTTATTAATGGAGGCAACCTCCTTTCCCTGGGTGGTGTCCCATGATTACCTTCCAGCTGAGAAGGTCTTGGACTTTTTAAAAAGTGTGGTTTATATATACGACTGGACTTTTTAAAAAGTGTGGTTTATATAAACGATTGGACTTTTTACAAAGTGTGGTTTATATAAACGATTGGAATTTTTAAAAAGTGTGGTTTATTTATATGACTGGGCTTTTCAAAAAGTGTGGTTTACCATATATATATACGACTGGACTTTTTTAAAAATGTGGTTTATATAAATGATTGGAGTTTGTATTTTAATGATTTTCTTTGTTTTGTGCGCCTTTCTGTGATATACCTAGACTCACACAGCACTAGGATTGTACTGATGTGCCATTAAACCCTATACATACATACATACATACATACATACATACCATATATACTCATGTATAACTCGATACCAATTGCAAACTGCTTAGACCCAGATCTGCCATTGCATAATGCGCCAGCAGATCTGGGTCTATGCAGTTTGTAAGGACTAATCAGTAGAAAAAACAACACAGACCCTGATCTGCTGGCACATTATGCAACAGTAGATCAGGGTCTATGTTGTTTGCATTTGGATTCGGATTATACGCAAGTATATACGGTACGTATGTACATACATATATACTTGTAGAATATAAGTGTTTGTCAGTTCTTGCAGATGAATTAAGAAACAGAGCCCTTTGCCTTGGGTTCTATTTATTCTCTATTTCCAGGTGAGTTTTCAAACCAGGGGTATTTTTCAAATAATATTTCAAAACAACATACATTTTTAATCATAGTAAATTTTTCAAACACCTTAATCAAATTCAATACATGCTATCAAACCAATGGCATCATCAAGAACTGAGATGTGATGTTAACTGCCATAATACTGCACAAAATTGGCATACATTTTGGGGAAAAAAAATTAATTGTAAATCATTCCCAAAAAAATGTTTTCAAATATCTGGTCAATTGTATAAATATACAACACGAGAAGTGCAAGTCAAAGATGGTCAAATTCTGTTCAGCATTTTTATTAGATAAAGTTGTGTAAATGTTTTCTACTTTTAGTAATGACTGCTTTATTTGATGGCAGAACATGATAAATCTACCAGGTGTTAAAGCTAGTACACTTTATGTCAAATGTGGTCAAATTCTGTTTAGCGGTTATTCAGAGAAAGTTAATCAAGGTTTTTTTAGTTTTAGTAACAGCAACAATATTTGATGGCCAATTGTAATCATTTGTATAAATGTAAAAGCCCTTCATGCCAGAATGCTTTCTGTAAAATTTGGTCAAATTCTATTTAGTGGTTTTTGAGAAGTCATTAAAACGATTGTCCATTGTTAGCAATGCCAGCCATAATTGATGGCAAATCAGTATCATTTTGTATAAATTTGAAAGCCCTTAATACCAGAATGCTTTCTGTCAAATTCTGTTTCTGAGCAGTTTCTGAGAAGCAGTTTAAAGGCTATTTTCTACCTATAGTAATGGCAGCGACATGTGATGGTGGATTGGGATGATGTACAATTCTAAAATCCTTTATACCAGGATGCTTTCCATAAAGTTTGGTCAAATTCTGTTCAGCAGTTTTTCATTAGAAGTCATATAAATATTTGCATAATTTTAATAATGGTGGCCATACTTAATGCTGGATTGAAATGATTTGTATAACATTGAAAGCTCACTAAGCCAGGAAGCTATCTGTCAAATTTGGTCAAATTTGTTAAGTGGCTTCAGAGAAGTTGTTTACAGGTTTTTCTATTTCAGTATTGACAGCCATATTTGACAGCAAATCAGCATCATTTTACAAACCTGAAAGGCCTTTATGTCATGATACTCTGTGCCAAGTTTGGTTGAAATTGGTCTGGCAGTATTTGAGAAGGTTTTAAAAGCAGCAATTGTTGATGGATCATTAATGGATGAAGGGGCCAACCATATGCTCACTTGGCCTTACAATTAGGTGAGCTAAAACTTGGGTGCACATTTAAGATTTTACATGTACTGTATACATTCACACAGGATTATGGAAAGTAAATGAGAGTTATTTAAAACTAAAAAAAGAACTGTCTTGCTTGAAGAAATTGTAATATATTAACTTACTGAGTTGTCACTAACACACCATTAGGATGCTGATGTCTGTGCTGCCAATTTTGAAAATCTCACTTCCACCATTAGTTTTGGAAGATGACATGGGACCTACTTCTGTTTTTTAATATGCTAAGAATAGTTTATTAGTACTGCTCACATTTCCAGACTTACAAGGTTTCATAAAAAACAAAGGTAACTTTTGGATAACGTTGTTTACTACTACTACTAATACAACTTTATTTTCAGAGGGTAAAACTCATTTAGCCAAATTCTTAGCTAATCTCACATGGGCATACAACATTCAATACATGTATACAATATTTATAAAAGAAAGAATGAATGTATTAATTACACAAATAGTTTACTTGAAACTTGCAATGTTTATACATCTGCATGTGTAACATGTTTGTAGCTGATTTATGCATACACATAATAACAAAGAAGGAGCTGTTGGAATATTTGGTGAGAGACATTATATGTTTAGGTAGTTGAAATTGTCTGATTTGGCAACACTGTCAGCCTGCTAATGATGAATCTTCACTTCGCAGTCAGTCAGTAATGTTAGTTTATTTGTTTTTGTTGGTTTTAATGGCACTTTTAACACATTAAGGCAATATCATACTGAGGAAATGAGAGCCAAGTGATTTTCTCAAGTAACAGACCCAGGCTGGGCTTCAATCAGTGACATATTTAATGACACAGACTGATTCTCTGTATATGTCTTACATGCAAAAGATGCCATTAGGTTTCATTCTGGAACATACTCTATTGATCAGTGAAAGGATCATTGTCACTAAACACTTATTATGTTAAGTATGCATCACAGATTTTACGATTTAGTCTCAGGTAAAAAAAAAAAAAACCCAACCTCTTATTGCTTCTATTTACTCTCTAAAGCCTTAATTGGTAGTTTGAATCTGATTCTGTGATTTTGCCCATGTGTACATATGATGCAACTTTTAGGTGTGCAGAGTCAAACTTTTGTGCAATATCCTACGTATAATTTTGAACCCTGGAAATTAATCAAGAATAATTCCTAAAGCAGCATGAGGTAAACAAAATTTAAATGGACTACTACAAACCTTCTTTCTTTTCCTGTTTTTCCCATAATTTCACTCCTGATGGCTTCAGTTTTACACCAACTACTTCAGTCACTACCTGATGCTCTTTGACAGGGAGCTCTTTCTCTGGAGAAATTTGTGGACTTCCTGTGTAAAAAATTTAATCATCGTTAAAATTTGTTGAGCTGTTTCTACAATTGAATTTTATCAACCCATTTCACACAGTGTGTTAATCTCGATTTATGGGAATTTTCATACTTAATTCCATGTAATGCTAGGGCTCTTATCAGAATATAACAATTTTGACTTCTCAACCACACACAGCAGTTGTCCATCAACTCTTAAATAACATGCATTCCAAGGACTACTCAAATCTGGCTGTTAGGTGTGAATATGGCATATGGAATCGAAATATCTGGGTTGGACAAGAGGTCAGAAAGAAGCTTAGTGACTGACACATACATAGTGACTGACACAAACAGAGTGACTGACACATACATATTGACTGATACACACATAGTGACTGACACATACAGTGACTGACACATACAATCACTGACACATACACAGTATCTGACACATAAGTAGTGACTGACACATATATATTGATTGACACATACAGTGACTTACGCATCCACAGTGACTGACACATACATATTGACTGACACATATGTAGTGACTGACCTACACAGTGACTGACACATACACATTGACTGACACCTACACAGTGACTGGCACATACATAGTGACTGACACATACACAGTGACTGACTCATACATAGTGAATGACACATACACAGTGACTGACCCATTTATGTACTGTAGATTAAGTATATCAGCTACAAGTTCAAATTTTATAACTTTTCTTTACTAATTTTCATGAAATTTCTACCATATTCTTGAAAGTCCTCCATCAATAATCACAATTTTCTTCCAAGAAGTTAAACACTGACTTTAAAGAAACAGATATGCTCATTATTATGGCAAGCAGTCTTAGTTTTCATGTGAGGTTAATTTACTTTATTATTGGTTCATTTCTGGTACAAGACCTGAAGATCTATTACATTTACACAAGTGAATGATACTTACAAGTTTTGTAATTTAGAAGATATTTTGACAAAACTTCTGGAAATATCAGTTTTTCCCTTCAGTATGAAAGACAAGGGAAACAACTTTTACCTACTTTAATCTTCATGAAAGGATCCATGTGTAAATATATACAATTTAGAACTGCAGTATATTCTATGGTTTTGGGTTCTTAATGCAACTGGACATTACAGAGTAAGGGGATAATAAACTGACAACAAACTCTAATCTTTTAATTAAATTGTGTACAGTAAACAATATGCTTCTTTATGGATACACTAATTAACCATGAAAAGTTATCTCCCTTAGCCTAGCTATCAGGTGTGTTGCAAAACAGGTATGACCATGACTCAATAGTTTATATTATTGTTATGCCATTAACTACAATTATTTATACTAGTATATAATACATAATATAGTTAATTATACTAATATATAATATATAATAAAATATATAATTATAATTTTCTTTAACACAATCTTTGTAAAAAAGGAGGACTAAACACTGATGCATTAACTGTTTATTTTACCATTTCTGTATTTATATTTAATAAAAATATAATTACAGGGTAGGTATTCATGCTGTATTGAGACAACAATTTTCGACAATACCTCATAGATTTATAAACTCTTTTTTTGGAAAGGTTCTGCAATCTATATGAATACTACTGTATATACTCACGTATAATCCCATACCAACTGCAAACTGCATAGACCCAGATCTGGATCTATGCAGTTTGTAAGGACTAATCAGCAGAACAAGCAACATAGACCCTGATTGTTTGCATTTAGACCCGGATTATACACGAGTATATACGGTATCCTTCCAACATGCATAAAGCTCGGAAAAAAAGACGTGTGGCCTACATTTCGTGTTCAATGACTTTCTTCAAATTTTGTGTTTGCGTGTAGTGCTTATCAAGATGCATCCCCTCACAAAGTTTTAAGATTCTAGGAATGATAGTATGCATACAGCATGCCCAAAACTCATGTTGTCATGAGCTACATACAAGCCAGTAAACGGGTTATGAGGAGCTTCTTTTGTTGTAAGAGTGTAGTACTAACATACCGGTAGATGCATATCTGCTTCATGACTCCAGCATGAAAAACTGTCTGAGAAATGAACAACAAATACAGAATTAAACTTATGTGAGTGAAACATAAAATATCAGCCATAATGACCTTCTTCGTCTGCAATGAGGGAGCATAGCATGCACAAAAACCTATGCTAAATGCAAAACCTTAAACCAAGCTAGAGTAAATGAAAAATTTAGGTCATGGTGACCTTTTCTGTACATGTGTGGTACTAACACAGAGATGCAGACAATCATCTCGTTTGATGATTTAAGCATGAACAGAGCTTGAGAAATAAACTTAAAACATCAAATGTAACCAAACTCAATGAAACATTAAATATGGGTCACAGTGACCTACTTTTGTGATAAGAGTGTAGTACATGCACTATTTACATATATCT